>JAODAL010034154.1:0-44629 GCA_025379985.1 Phyllomedusa bahiana | reverse complement strand
TTTTTTCCTAACAGGCTTGGCTAGAAATAGCGGCACTGAAATGTCAGTCACTGCTGTAGAACTGACCACAGCCTGTACAGAAGGGGGGGATGAAGTGGTGAAGGCTTATTGAAACTTTTGTAAAAAAACAAAAAACAGCTTACCATGTCCCCCTTAAATGAAATACAATTCCTTGGTCACAAACCCAAATCCCCCGGCCACAGGTGCCCCAAATTGAGGAAAAAAATTTGAAAAGTTGTCCAGCACTCGATGAGTAAAAAAATATAAACTTTATTGTCTCATTTAAAAAAAGTAGTTTTAAAATCAAACAGCAGACATTACAAGGCTATTAATTGATTTTAAAACTACTTTTTTTTTTTAAATGGAACAATAAAGTTTGTATGTTTTTTATTCATCGAGTGCTGGACAACTTTTCAACTTGTTTCCTGCTCAGTGAAACAGCCAGATGTTTCACAGATTAATTGTAATTACAGCATCAAACTGGTGCCTTCACCAATAAAAACAATAATTCAGTGCCAAACTTGGTTTTTTTGGTTTTTTTAAAATTTTGGAAATATAAAATTTAAATTATTTTAAAAAAGATAAAAAATTTGATTTTTAGTAATATTAAGGAGGTTACCATTTTGGACCTTGACTGTATATGGATGAATCTTAAACTACGGCTTTGTCCTATGCTTATAGCAATATTATGTTCATTTAGTCAGGTGAGTAGATCACCAGCCATCTGTTTGTGTGTCATTAATTATCTACAGAAATGTATACTATGGATCGCTTGTTTTTTTTTTAAATTCTGCCTTCAGAGATTACCCTTTAGCTGACAGACACCGATGCTGAGGAGTTTGTCATCCCCTTCCTCTGCAGGGCCTGTTGTGGATTTTCTCCAGTCAAGAGCAGTGTGCTGTCAGATCTGTGCCAGAAGCAGAAGGACAGGCAGCTATGTAATGAAGTTACAAATTATGTACAACAGCCAAAATGATCCCAATTTTAAAAAATATAATTTTAGAAAGTTAGCACACTGTTACAAGTTTCCTGTGCACAAACACTGCAGTGCAAAACATCTATGTTTTACTGTTTCACTTATTGTATTCTAGTGTCGGATTTAAAAAAAACTTAGAACATGTTCTATAATCCAGCGTATTATGGCAGATTCTAGCACAGTTCAATGTTAAAGGCCAGCCGAATCTGAAAACAACCACAATGTGCCAAAAAAAAAGTATTAACATGATTGTAAAATACTGTTGAATTCTATAACAGAATACGATGGCATTTTACCATTGCTGTGTAGACATAGCCAAATAGTATGTGAAGGATGTGGGTCTGGTGTTGCAGTTTCCATGCAGTTCTGACAACATTGCAGTGGGAAGCAGTAAAGTAGGTTCAGTTGCTATGAGGGCAGGAATAAGGAGCATTGGCTAGCATGTGAAGCAGGGCCGAGATTGTTGCTGGACAGCGATCGGTGTATGTGAAACTGCATGACTGTTCCCTGGGGGGTTTCAATAACTGCATGGAACATACAGTTTTCCCACCAGATGAGTAGTGTACAACATGTGAGGAAGTAAAAACATGAGTGAATGATCCTTGTCTGTGTGACAACCATCACTAGTATAGTGGTGTTTGTGATTGATAGCCGAGACTGAACCTGGGTTAACTGAGTTGAGAAGAAGCTAAAGCTACGGAGAAGCCTACATGTAACTAATGAATGAGCCAGGTAGAGCCTGATTCAGGTCAGCTGCAAGGACTGTATTTATCGAGTTATTATTGTTTCATCTTATCATCGAGGGAGTCACCACTAGGCCTAACCAACATCAGCTCTTAGGCATTACTTCTCCTCACCCCGCTTGGCACGTCTTAAAGGGGTTTTGCCACAAAGTAAAATTGGCGTGGGAAGCTTGCAAATGAAATAACAAACATTTTCACCATTATTTTATTAAAAATTCTGGGGCTGTTTTTGCGCTCCTTTAGTGATCCATTGTTTACACTCGTCTCCCGGGATACGACCCGGGTAGACTCCCGTCCGGGCAGCTGCTCAGACCCTTACTTTCCTCTTTAGGCAGCTACTGAGTTTCAAAAATTCAGGTTCTGTACTCCTTAGTAATGAGTCAAACAGTGAAAATAAATAAAAAAAAAGAAACCTCAATGAGGTATGTGCATTGAGAAAGAGAAAACAAACACAGATCTGGTTCCTGCAGGGATTTGAACCTAGGACTTTTGTCCCGGAGGCAAAAAAATTTACCCCCACTACTCCAATGCTTTACAAACAAGACCTTTCTTTACACAGAAGGGGAAAGCTGGGGGTGTCATCCGCTGGGGCACATGTATGCAAATTCAAACAAAACCCCACATGACCCCTTTTGAGCACAAGAGAAGGCTGATACAGTGGTAGAAATAGATTGTGACAAAACCCCTTTAAGTGATTTCATACGTTTGGTGCTGGAGAGCTCAAGAAGTCTGCACAAATATCAGACCTCAGCTCCATCAACCAGTTTTGGGATGAATTGGACAAATTGATATGAACGACCTTCTTGGGGCCCCAAAATCTGTCCTCAGCCAAAAATCCTTTTTTTCTGAGCGGCGAAAACTCCAGCAGACACTCTCCAAAATCCTTTGGTAAGCCTTAAAAGATGAGCGAATCATGTTACTAGTGCAAAAATGGGCCCGACTCTATATTAACACCAATTGTTTTGGAATGTTATGTCCCACAAGCTCATATAAGGGTGATATAGTACATATTTGTATACTTTCTGTGACATGATGTATACAGTATATACTTATACCAAATCTCTGTTCATCTCTGACATATTACGCCTCATAAAATATGTGCCATTTTTACAAACATAAAACTTGCAGTAAAACAACAGTTACAAATGAGCCCCAATATTTCTTGATCATTATGAACCCAGTGAGGAGGATTTCAGTGCTTAGCCTCCTAAGGCAGAAAATGGCCCCAAGGCAGGCGAACACTCGGAGAGTGATTAATCACATATAGTGAGATGTCTACAAAATGCACAGCTGGGAAATCAAAGCAAAATGTCCCCAGTATAAGCACTAAACCTGAACAGAGGGAGTTATCCAAGCACACAGTATTATAGACACAGTCCACACAGATTCCAAAACTCAATCCAACATAACTTTTCACATAAATCATTCCCAATAACCATTTCATAAAGACACTATCAATAAAATGCCCTACAATGCAGCTTGTCAGTGTTACTGTATGTACTCGTTGCAATTTGAGTATAAAAATAGTAATCATCACTTTTTCATCTGAGCTTGCCTTCCCTCTATGAATCCTACAATATTTATTAATTAACGCCTTAAGCTCTCGCAGACTTGAGCTTTTTCTCTGTGTTACAGCTTCAAATCTAGGGGCATGTCTCTTCTCCCAGTGGGCATGTCTCTCCTACCAGTGGGAGTGTCTTCCCTCACTGGAGACAGGTGACATCATCATTCAGTGTGAGCATTGGAAGGGAGAGGATGTCACAGCTCTGCAGACCTCCTGCATTGATTCTCATGCCTGCAGAGCTGTCAGCTCCCTTTAATGCTCCACAAGCTCCTTGTAACCAGAACACCTACATTGCCATAAACAGTTATACATACAGCCTAAATGTGAGAAATGCACTCTGCTCCCCCGCCCCCTCTGTTATTAGGCAGTAGGTGGAGCAGACTGTATAAGGCTCTGTTACATGGGTGATGGGAACAGACTTTATAAGGCTGTGTTATATAAGGGGAGAGTGAATCTAGCAGCTAGAGACTCAGTAATTGCCCAGATCAATCATTGGGAGATAAGCATAGAGAGGAGCTGAGACAGCTTTTATTTCACAGCCAGCAGCCTTCACAGGCAGTTCGTTTCACTTTCATTTTCCACAGCTCAGAATGGAGTAAGCATAGAGTGCAGGCAGCCAATCACAACACAGGGGGCATGTCCCAACAGGCTGAATGAAATATCAGTCAGCCAATCACAGAAACAACCCCAGGCTGCAGTTTTAGGTGTAGAACACACAGATTAGCTTATATCTACTACACTAAATGATTTAGGTAATACAAACCAATTGCAAAAGTGCTTATTTTTACTGTCCCCAACATTAGTGAGCTTTGTAGCAAGAAAACCCCCTTAAAAGAGCACTTCTTACCTAGAACAGCAGTATGAAAACATAAGGCCAGTTTCACACAGGGTAGTTTGGTTCTATTTCTAAAGTGCTTTTAAGACCGGAGTGGACTCTAAACGTGGTTTCACACATGGGTTTATTTTTTGTTTTTTGTAAAACTACCTGTATAGGTTTTTTTTTTTTTTTTAGCAAAAAACGGCATAAAAAATACACCTTTTTTCTTGCAAAAAACAATGGAGGTGTACAGAGAGAAAGACCTTACAGATTACCTGAAGAAACGCTACACCTAGAGCATTTTTAAATATCCTTTGCCCAAAGGACAGAAATTTTCTGAATGGAAATTGACCTGCAGGATTTTTAAATCTGCAGCATGTCAATATCTATTGTGCACTACCTATGGATTTTACATCATTGCATTGAATAGGTAAAATATACACGAAAATCTGCACCAAAATCTATCTGTTGTAGATGTTTGCAGGGGTTGTCCCACTTTAGACATTGATGACTTATCTCTAAGATATGCCATCAATGTCTGATATGTGCGAGTTCCAGAGGTGGGACCCAGACCTATCAGACATTGATGGCATATCCTATCGATATGCCATCAATGTCTGTAATTAGGAAACATATTTAATGATAGAAAGAGGCTGGTTATGCTTTTATCCAGACAGTAGCTATCACCCAAAATCTCCTTCAATCATGTAGGCGTTAAAATTGCAAAAACGGCAGTGGCCAAATGTTAGCTTGCAATAATAAGGACATATAAAACAAACACTGCATACACTGTTGTTTTATGTGAGTTTTTTACATTTTTTGGCAGTGACAGTTTGTTTCAAAAGTAGCATGTTATAGGTGTGGTGTATTTTCAGGCAGTTCTTTGCATTTATTTTTATGCATCAAAAACAAATATGTGCATGTATGTTACATGTTTTTATCCTTGTTTTGCAGCATTTTTTTCCAAATTACAAACCATGTAATGGAAAAACAACACTAAAAAAAACACATTACAATAATGTACATATACATGTTATTTTGAGAAAAAGTCACAAAAACTCCATCAACTGCATCTAAGTAATTAAATGACCAGAATTTGAGTTATCTCTGCTTTTTGCTGCTGAAGGCAGATAATGGCTCAGTTATAACTAACAACCAGCACTTGCCTTCGATGCAACAGGCTCAATTCCTGAGCCTGGTCCATACATCTTTGTGACCCCTTCCTGACAGGCATGAGGTGGTTCCTAAGTGGTCACCTACGTCTGCTTACCATCATTCCAGCCCTAGGTTATAGAGGGTTGAAACGAAGTCTAAAAAATTTTCAAATATCTGATTCACCAATGTGCCAAATTTGCCGCAGAGTGGTCCCGGGATTTGGACGAGCATAAAAAAGTTTTTCTAGTTGATTTCAGCCCTAGAGCCAGGGGCTGTACAGTAGTGTTCAAAATAATAGCAGTCCAATATGACTAACCAGAATAATCACTTTTTGTTATAAATTATATTACCATGTCAAACAATTTACCAGTTGGTGCAGTAGATTCTTAGAAAACCAACATACTCAGCATTCATGGTCTGCATGGTCTGTGTATTCGAATAATTATTTTAAAAGGGGATGTGTTCAGATTAATAGCAGTGTGGAGTTCAATGAGTGAGGTCAATCATTCAGTGAAGAAACAGGTGTGAATCAGGTGGCCCTTATTTAAGGGTGAAGCCAGCACATGTTGTACATGCATTTCTCCCTGAAAGTCTGAGAATATGGGTCGTTTGTAAAGGCAAAGGCAGACACTGCTATTTTTTGGAACAGCCTAATGTTCAATGTTTGTTATTTTTGTAAAGTACTTAACAGTCATATACATTTCTCATCATGTTTCGATTTAGAAAACAGTGCAATGTTCCCAATGCATGGAAATAAAAACCATTAGAAAGATTTTGTGCTTAGCTCATGTTTTTGAACACACTTCTAATATTTTGAACACAACTGTATCTGTTTGCACCCACTCCTTTTTGGAATATTCCTAGTTGTGCTGCTATCCTGGTGGAATATATACATCGGTGTGTGATGTTGCCAAGGGATGTCCACTTATTTGCCTTTCTGTGACTCTTCCAGTCTTTCTGCATCTCTGTAACAACCCTCTAATGACACTCTGTGACACTCTAAACTAAGGGCGACATGTATGAACGGGATTTACACCTGTTTTCTGGCGTCACCTGCGCCTCACCGGCTTGAATCCGCTGTCGGACGCAGGGATGCGATGTTAGGCGCAGCGTTCACCACTTTCAGCTACGCCTCACATGAAGGGGCGGGCAATGGGCGCGGAGTAGGCATTCCGGGGCGGGACGCGGCACGCTCGTATACTCCGAGGCATGTACGATCGCGAGTCGGAAAAGTGCGGCGCAGTGCAGCGCTCACCAGCTCCGACAGGCAGACCTAGTTGAGTCTGGTCTAAATGCTCCGGCGGAGACGAAGTGAAGTGAGAACGGAACATGAGAGGAAACATAGAAGATCGCAAAAGAAATTTCGGCGCTCAGCTCCATGCGGCATGGAGTATGATTCCAAAAAATCGCCTTTATAAAGACCTAAAACATTATCAGAAAAAGAGCTCAAACCTACTAAAAAAAAAAAACTTAAAAAATTCACTTTCCAAAAATTTTGAAGGCGCTAAATCAGGAATTAGGATCTTGGAAATTGCCGGGAAAATACAGTAATTCAAAATTCTGTAAGCTTTTCTTATTGGTGGCATAAACCAGCCAATCAAAAAGGAGCGACAGGGACCATTAAAAATATGGAGAAGTATTAACCCCAAAAAAATCAAAAGGGGGACAGTTAAAAAAACAGCAAAAATGCAGAAAAAAGCTGATTGGTTTAGCTGGGGTGCTTGGCTCCTGGCCAATCAGAAAGGAGGACAGGGACCCAAAAAAAACCCATGGAGAACTATTGGGCCCAAACAAAAATCCAAAAAAAAGGGGAAGTTCAAAATAAGTAAAAATCAGAAAAGGTGATTGGTTGAATAGAGGGGGTTGGCTATTCCCGGGCCCAATCAGAGCCGAGCTACTTTCTCCCATTGTAGTCAAAGGGCCCAGTTGGGGCAATGAAATCTGTTTCCCCGCACCGGGGCCGCAGGAGATGAATAAAAAATATTTTTTTAAGTGTAAAAATATTGTCTAAAAAAAGTTTCGGGAAACCCTTCTGTAAACAAAAATAATCAAACCCTAAAAAAAGTTTTTTGTCGCCGAGACCGGGCAACCCCGGGGAATTTCATATAGAAAAATTCCCGGGAAATACGTAATTAAAAATTCCCTTTAAGCGCTTTCAGGGGTCAAAAAAAAAAAACCCAAACCAATCAGAATAGGAGCGACAGTGAACCATTAAAAACTAGAGAGGGGGCTTTTTGATTCAAACGAAGGGGAAATTTTCTTTTTTAAAATTTTTCGGGAAAAACTTCGGTTGGGGCCGAAGCGAATTTTGGGGGTTTAATTTGGGTAAACGAATTGTGCTTTTGTTTGAAAAAAAAGGGGTGCGGGGCACATGGCGTACGGGGGCAAAGCACTTGGGAGGAAGAAGGGATAGCCGGGGACATGTGAAAGAGATGAAGCCAATCAGGGGCCGGGGGGGTTTCTTTTAAAGTCCCCGGGCACTATAAAAAGACCGAGCGCCCCGCGGGGAGCTCACACTCCTCTAAATTTTTATGATAGGGAAGGTGCTGCTGGGGTGATAGCGTTTTCTGAAAAATTGAATTTTTTTTCAGGGGATTTCTGTGGGGTGTCTCAGTTGTCTCAGAGACTGTTTCTGAATGTTCTTTTTCTGATTTTTTTGGGGTTTTGGGATCTAAAAATGTGTGCTTTCCACTGCACCCTGCTTTTACATTCAATATTCCAAGTGGGATCAAACCCCAGTTTTTGTTGTTTTCATTTAAAGAAACAGGTTTTTACAATACAAATACACTTCATTTTTGGGCTGCTGAAATTCTTTTGCGAAAAATTTAACATCCAGGGGTTTTTTTAAAGCGTTGTTTTGCTGGTTTTGCTGAAAAAAATTTAAACCCCGTCTTTTTAAACGCCAAATTTTATTTTATTTTTTTTTTGGACCCTTTTTTTAAAAAAAACAAAGGAAAATTTTAAAACTGTATCCCTTGTTGTGTGGCGTAAAAAAAACACCCCAATTGAAACCACCCCTACTAGTTTGGGGCGGTAAATTTTTTTTGGGCGCAATTTCCCAACCCGGGGGTTTTAATTTAACTTTGTTTTGCTGGTGGGGGGTTGGGAAAAAAATTTAAACCGTTTTTTCAACCCCCAAATATTTTATTTTTTTTTTTGGTACCCCTAATTTCAAAACAAGGCAAATTACAACTGTATCTCTTGTTGTGTGTCGTGGGAAAACCCCGCAATTGTAACACGTATAGTTTGTGCGGTTTCCCCAATTTTTTGGGCCGAAAATTTACACCCGGGGGTTTAAATTAAGGTTGTTTTCCCGGGTGTATGACAAAAATAACCGTTTTTTTCCCAACCCCAAAAATTATTTAAAATTTTTTTTTGGTGGGCCTAATTCAAAAGAAAGGGCAAATTACAACTGTTCTTTTTTGGGTTGTGGGTGGGAAAAAACACGAAATTGAAACCCAGGGCTACTAGTTTGTGCGGCTCAATTTTTTGGGCCCAATTTACTTTCCAGGGGTTAATTGGCGTTGTTTTGTGGGGTGCTGACAAAAAAAACCCTTTTTTTTTAACCCCCAAATATATATATTTTTTTTTGGTAGCCAAAATTCCCCAAAGCAAAGGAAATTAAAAACGGGTATCCTTTTGTTGTGTGGCGTAGAAAAAACACGCAATTGTAACCGCTACTAGTTTGTGGGTCAATTTTTTTGGGAAAATTTACCCCCCAAAGGGGAAAATTAAGCGTTTTTTTTCGGGTTTGTGTAAACAAAAAAAAAAACCCGTCTTTTTCAAGGGCCCAAATAAAATATATTTTTTTTTGGTAGCCTAATTCAAAGGAAAAGGAAAAATTAAAAAACCTGTATCTCTTGTTGTGGGGCGGTAGAAAAAAAGCAATTTTTAACACGCAAACAGTTTGTGGGGCCCTCAATTTTTTGGCGAAATTTTAAATCCGGGGGTTTAAATTTTAAGCGTTGTTTTTACTGGTGTGTGACAAAAAAAAAAACCTTTCTTTTTCAACCCCAAAATATTATTTTTTTTTTGGGGTAGCCAAAAATTCAAAACCCAAAGGAAAAATTACAACTGTATTTTGTTGTGTGGGTAGAAAAACGCAATTGTAACACGTTATAGTTTGTGCGGCTCAATTTTTTGGGAAAAAAATTTTTCCATCCGGGGGTTAAATTTTAAGCGTTTTTTTTGCTGGGGGTCCCTTGACAAAAAAAAACCCTTTCTTTTTTAAAAGCCAAATTTTTATATATTTTTTTTTGGTAGCCAAATTTTTCCCCAAAGAAAAAGGAAATTACAACTGTATTTTTTTTTGTGGGGCGTAAAAAAACAAAAAATTTGGGTAACCCGCTACTAGTTTGTCCCCGGCTAAATTTTCTTTGGCGCAATTTACACCCAGGGGTTAATTAAGCGTTGTTTTGCTGGTGTGCTGACAAAAAAAAACCGTCTTTTTAAACGCCAAATATATATATTTTTTTTTTGGGTAGCCAAATTCAAAAAAAAAAGGGAAAATTAAAATTTGTATTCTTGTTGGTGGGTGGGAAAACACGCAATTTGGGAACACGCTACTATTTTTTTGCGGGCTCAATTTTTGGGAATTTACATCCGGGGGTTTTAATTAAGGGGTTGTTTTACGGGGTGTGTGACAAAAAAAAACCCGTTTTTTTAAAACGCCAAATATATATATTTTTTTTTAGCCTAATTCAAAATCAAAGCAAAATTAAAAATGTATGTATTGTTGTGTGGCGTGGGGAAAAAAACACGAATTTTGAAAACACGCTACTAGTTTGTGGGGCCCTAATTCTTTGGCGCAATTTCATCCGGGGTTAAATTAAGCGTTTTTTTGCTGGTGTGCTGAAAAAAAATAAACCGTTTTTTTTCAAGCCAAATATATATATTTTTTTTTTTTTAGCCTATTTACAAGAAAAGGGAAAATTTACAATGTATTTTGTTGTTTGGGGGGAGGAAAACACGCAATTGAAAACACGCTATTTAGTTTTTTGGGGCTCAATTTTTTTGGCGCAATTTACACCCGGGGGTTTTAATTAAGCGTTTTTTTTGGGGTGGGGTTGAAAAAAAATAAACCGTTTTTTTCAACCCCAAAAATATAAAATTTTTTTTTTTTGGTAGCCTAATTAAAAAGGAAAAAGGCTAATTAAAAAAATTGTATCTCTTTTTGTGTGGCGTAAAAAAAAGAAATTTGGTAACACGTTTCAAAGCTATAATTTTGTGCGGCCCCAAATTCTTTGGCGAAAATTTACATCCGGGGGTTAAATTTAAGCGTTGTTTTGCTGGTGTGTGAAAAAATAAACCGTCTTTTTCAACCAAATATATATTTTTTTTTTTTGGTGCCAAATTTACAAGAAAAAGGAAATTAAAAACTGTATCTTTTGTTGTGTGGGTAGAAAAACACCAATTGAAAACCCGCTACTAGTTTGTGCGGCTCAATTTTTTGGGGCCCCTTTTTTTAACTTTCCGGGGGTTTAAAATTAAAAGCTTTGGGTTTTGTTTGGTGTGCTGACAAAAAAAAAAAACCGTCTTTTTTCACGCCAAATTATATTTTTTTTTTTGGGTAGCCTAATTCACAAGAAAAGGGCCCTAATTAAAAACTGAAATCTCTTTTTGGGTGTGGCGTAGAAAACACGCAATTGTAACACGTAAAAAAGGTTTCTAGTTTGTGCGGGCTCAATTTTTGGCGCAATTTACATCCGGGGGGTTAATTAAGGTTGTTTTGTGGTGTGCTGCCCAAAAAAAAACCCGGGTTTTTTTTCAACGCCAAATATATAAAATTTTTTTTGGGTTTACCAAATTTCAAAAGAAAAGGGAAAATTTAACAACTGTATTCTTGTTGTGGGGGCGTAAAAACACGAAATTGTAACACGCTACAAAGCAAATAGTTTGTGGTGGCTCAATTCTTTTGAAAAATTTTAAAATCCGGGGGTTTTAATTTAAACGTTTTTTTTTGTGCTGTGCTGACAAAAAAAAACCTTTCTTTTTCAAAAACCGAAATTTTATAAATTTTTCTTGTGGGATAATTCCCAAGCAAAGGGTTTAATTTAACCCTGTTTGTGCTTTTAAAATTTAGTAAAACCACCATTTCTTGAAAACGACCCCCAAGGTAAATTTTTCCTGGCCCATTTTTTTGGGAGCGCAATTTATACCCGGGGGTTTTCCCCCAAAGGGCTTTTTACTGGGTTTTTTGGAGCAAAAACAGGGTGTATATTTATTAAATATACAGATACCCTTCACCCCAAACAGTGCTGTACATTTTGGGAACAAAAGTATGTCAGAAAAGAGGGGGTGGCAGGCTCTGAAACCCTGCGGTGGCAGTGGCACAAAACATTTCTAAAAACGGGAAAAGGGGGTCGCAGCCAGAAAATGGGACGTCGCAGGGGGGTTTAAACCGGTGAGGCCAAAAACGGGCCGCTTTCATCTAGGGGCCGTTTTGTTTTTCAGAAACCCAAGGGTTCTTGTTTGGGTTTGGGACTAGGTCATCCTTTTCCCTTCCCAGATGACATCGAAAAACCCCAGCCAAGATTCGGGGGGAACCCCTCGGGACACAACACTTAGTTGGCAGGGCCCCCCGGGAGCGGGTCAGGGCCCCTCCCCTGTCCTCACCCGCCCGGGCCCCAAAAACCCCTTTCCCCTCAGGCCGGGGTCTACTATGTGGTCGGGGGGTCGCGCCCTATTTTAAGCGAAGGGGTGAACAAATTTTAGGAGGGGCCCGTCAGCAGTACGTGGGCGAGAAATGGGGCCAATATCCCCCCGCTTCTTGCAGTAGGCGGCAAAGTATTGGGTGTGGAGAAATGGGGATGGGAGGGCTTTTGGTTTTGGGGGTCAGCCCCGGCTTACCAAGGGGCCGGTGATGAGGACCCGTAGTGACGATGAAACCCCAAAATTTGATGTTTATGTAGCCGGGCCCCCACTTGGGAGCCCCGGGGGAAGCAAGGGCTCATTTTTCGTCAGGAAAAAAGAGGGCGTTGCTTGCGCGTCCAAAGGAGCGGCGAGCCAGCAAGTGGGTTTTGTGGCCCTGAGTCAGCCGGGGGAGCGCAGTTTTTAGGTGGGGCCAAGCCCGGCCCCCGGGGTAGGGAAAAAAAAGCTTCCAGGTCAAGACCCGTTGCGGACGGGGTCAGCGAGGGGAGCGGCGGCAGTAGGGCACTCAGTGCGGAGCGTTGGCGGTTTAAAACAGCTACCCCGGCGGGGTGGGCAATTTTTTTGCTAAAACACCCCGGGGGAGCCGAATATGGGTATATGTAGAATCTGTGGGCAGAAAGTGAAGCGGGGGCCAGGGAGCTAAGGGGGAAAAACGGCCCTGCGTCAAAAAACATGCAAACGTCACCTTTCCGGGGGCCTGGGAGAAAAAAAGGGTCAGATGTGGGTGGTCCCCTCCTGCCGCGCAGCCTAGCAGCAGCGGCAAATTTGGAGCATTTTCCATTTCGCCAGTCAAGGCTCCCCCCACCTCTGCAGAAGGGAGCTGTTTCTCTTTGGGCATTTCCCCTCCCGGTCCAGTGCTCCTGCTCCTCGCTTCTAAAGGCGCAGCAGCGTTTTAGAGGGCGATTGTAAAGAGCAACCAGTATGCGTCCAAACCCTCCTAAGGTGCAGCAGCGGACCGTGTCCTGTCCAAGTTGTTTGGGACTGCAGTAACCCCCCCTTTCCAAATGGTGACTCCTGCCCCCATTCGGGGAAATAAATTTGGTTGGGGCCCAGCCCAGATGGAGAGTTTCCAAGCCCAATTTCTTTTCCAAAAAAGGGGTACCAGCACTTATAAATATGTAGAACAGAAAAATGGGTCAGTCCCTTTAGTTAAAACGGGGTTTTTTCCAAAGGGACACCCGGGGAGCGCGGACGTCTGGAGCTGTAACTACGGTCAGGGCCAATTTAAAAGTCTTTACGGGCCCCCCTGGGTGAATTGTTCCTGCCCAGGGACACCAAAAAACTTGGACGGGGGCGCGCTTTTCTCCTCCACGTTGTCAAACTGTGCTCCTGCGCCCCAAAGTCCGCCCCCTCCTCTCCACCACCCCCACCAAATTTAGCCTCCACAGTACTGCTCCATCAAACCACATGTGTAGGGACAGCGGGGGGGTCACGCAGGGTTTTTAACCCCCCCTTTGGGGTTTGCCTTCGGCCCAACCGAAGTCACACAGGGGAGGAACTGCTTTCCCCGGGCTTGGGGCAAAAAAATCGAGTGTGGCTTTTTTCCCCCGCCAATTTCCCAAAACGGAAACCCTGGGGACGGAAAATGGGAGGAAAAAATGGTGTCCGGGGCTGAACCGAGGAGGGATGGTCCATTTCGCCTGCATGGCGCCGTTTGTTAATTTGGTTGTAAAAAGGTTCCTGGGAAATCTTCCCCCGTCTTTCGGAAAAAATTTTGAAAATGGCCAGGAAACTGGGCATGCACTTTATCCCCTTCGTACAAAGCCAAGGGGAAACCCCTCGAGTTTTCCCGCGGAGAACGGCCTCCCCCAACACGCTCTGTTTGCGATGTTTTCCCCCCGGTGGAATTCCAGCCTGCACATGTTGGGCCCACTGTAAAGAACAGAGGAAAAGGCCATTAACGATTTTTTTATGATCCCCGGCGGGGCAGAAAAGTACTCCCCCGTGGGAATTGATGTTTTTCGTGGCAGTCCCTGCGTGACACCTGCGTTTGTTGAGGCCATTCGAGGGAAGGCCAAAGTTATTTGTCCAGTCGCCGGACTCGGGATGAATTTTAAAGTATTCCACTGCTTTCCCCTGTCCTGGAACAGATGTGAAAAAAACTGTCTGGGCAGGGGACTGGAGTTTTGTGGCGACTACATTCCCTGGCCACATGAGTCCCCCGGTTGGGGGGCCTGTAAATTTGGAGGGGGAGGGAGGAGGAGGAGGACAAATTTGGGGGAGAAGGGATTGTCCCGGTGAAAAAGGTGGGTTTTTTAACCCCGGTGACAAAGAGAGGAGGAGCAGGAAACCAAATGGAGGAGGGGAGGGAGATGAGGAAAAACGGGGGCAGATGACTCCCCAAAAACCGTGGCCCGGGATACAGTGGAAATGGAAGGCAGGGGGCCCTCGGAGTCCCCCGTGCAGTTTTTCCCGCAGCTGGGTTTTTTTGCCTGGGCTTAAAATGACAGCCGAATTGTCCCGCATCCGGGAGGGGGATGGCCCTTTTGGCCCCTCCCCCTTTTTGGACCCTTTTGCTTTCCCGGGCCCAAAAAGGGGGGGCCCTTTTTCCCAGCTATTGGGGGGGGAAGACAAATCAAATAAATATAGGGGAAATCCCTCGTAAAACAGTTGGGCCCCTGCCTATGTGCCCGGGATCGTTTCCCCCCCCTGGGCAGGTCTGAAACCGGGGGGGTTTCCCCCAGCGCTTTACGTACTACTGCCGCGGCTGCTGGGGGGAAGGTGGGGGGGGGAGGAGCCAGTACCAACTCCCCTAAGCAGTAACCCAAGTCTGGGGGTCACTAAGGGCGCTTTCCCTTTAACCCCCCCCTAGTGGGAGGGCAAAATCACCAAGGGGGCAGCAAACACATCCCCCGGGCATGGAGCATTTCCTGAACCAAACAGGTTTTTTTGGCCCACCTTGGACAGCACCTCGCCACCCAGGTTTTGAAAATCCGCTGGACTACTGGGGCAGCCCAAAATGGGTGTGTGGGGCCGCAACTTGCCGGGGGGCGGGGGAGAAACCCGTTTCCGCCCCCGGGCCGTAGTGTGGCAAACAGAAACGGGTGTTCAGTGCGGCGGGGGGGCCACGTTAACCCCCCGGAGAAAACCCCTTGTCCCGGGAAAAAGTTGAAAAGACTGAAAACCCCTTTTTCAAAATGAAACGGCCCTGGATCGGCCAGGAAATTTTCCCCCACCCAAAAACCTTAGGCGTAATTTTGGGTTCAAACTACCCTGCCCAGCCAATTTTTCTGATGCCGCCAAACCCCCCCTGATGCCACACATTGCTGATAGTTTCTCCATCGGGCCTTTCCACCGTCTTTACCAGGGATGGGATTGCCACCCACCCCAATCTTGTCAAATTTTGCCAAAAATATGTGTCATGCTGCTTTTCTGCTGTTGCTGTTGCCCCTGACATCCCCCCCCCTGTGTCATTGTGCCCTCTGCGGGGCCCGGTTTCTGGTTTTTCCACCTTCCCGAAAGTCCCTTGGGGCCAAATCTTGACCTTTGCTGTTGTTTCCCGTCTTTACCTCCACTCTCTGTTTATTGTCCACTGCCTGATCCTTCTTTTGGCCCCCGCCGTGACCTCCGGGGTCTCAGTCATTGTGCCGCCCTTTTGGCCCCCAATACTATTTTGCCCCCTGCAGAAAGTTTATTTTTGCCACTCCCCTGGGCCTCATTTCTGCTGCGGGGCTCCTGTTGTTTCCCCCCAAAACTGTGTCATTGTTTCCAAAATGGGGTTTTTTTTGACTCATGCTAGCTTTCCGTGGCTGGGTGCCGTGCCCTCCCACCCCTGTGGCCTACTCCCCGTTTTTGCCACCTCCAAATTTTGTATTTTTGCCACTGTTTGACCTCATACTGCTGCCCCCCGTGACCTCCACACTGAAAACATTGTGCCACTCTGTGGCCTAATACTGCTTATCCACCTCCAGTATGCCATTGTGCCACTGTTTTTGAAACCTTTATTCTTTCTGCCCCCGTGGGCCTTAACCGGGTGATTGTGCCATCTGTGCCCCTTAAAAAAATTTTTTTGGCCCCAAAAAATGTCATTGTGCCCTGTCTGAAACCCCATTTCTGCTCCCCCGTGACCTCCAACTGTATTTATTGTGCCACTCTGTGGCCCAAAATGTTTTGCCACCCCCAGAAATTTCCATTGTGCCCCCTGTCTGACCCCTTTCTGCTTCCGCCGGACCTCCAAAACTGTGTGATTGTGCCACTCTGTGCCCCAAAAACTGTTTTTTCCCCCCCGAATGGCATTGTGCCAATTTCTGACCTCATGTGCTGCTGCCAAGACCTCCACATGTGTGATTGTGCCCCCTCTGTGGCCTGTACTGTTTTGCCGCCCCCAGAATGGATTGTGACTGCCCGACCCCATGCTGTGTGGGGTGGCGTCACCTCCCCACCCCTTCACTAATGTTTTCCACCTGAGCTTCAGCTTTTTTTTTTCCCGCTTTTTGTGGCATGACTTTTTCAGGCTACATTCCCGCCTTTGGGGGTTTTTGGGGGCCCGTTTTTTCCCTCTTTAAGGCCCAGGGAATTTTTATAGTGAAGCGATTCTTTAAAAGCGGCGGCAGTCATGTGCGTGTTTATACTTAAAACACCCAAAATTGTTTTGAAGACCAAACCAGGTCCTCAGGCATATTTTAAACATTTGGGAAACGTTCCCACAGCACCCCGCAGGGTTGGGGAAACTTGGAAAAAAAGCGTTTTTTTCCCTGTTTTTGCCCAAGTAAAATTTGGGGCCGAAAAAAGAATTTTGTCCGGGGAAAAATTTGGCGAAGGGGACCGAAAACCCAATTTTTGAAGGGGAAAAATTGGCCCTCTCTAAATTTTTAAAATAAAGAGAAGTTGGGAAACCCCCTTTAAATGAAAAAAGGGGGGAAAAGTTCCCCCCAAAATAACCGGTAAAAAGCCAGAAAAAAGCTGATTGGTTTTAGCCCCAAGGGGGAGATATGAATTTCCCCCAATAAAATGTAGTGCGTCTTTTTGAATGGAGAAAGAAGGCCCCGATAGAAAAAGGGGCCCTAAAAGTTATTTTTCTGTCTATGAGAAATTTTTCTAGTTCTGTGATTGGTTGGGGGAGAAGAGGGGTCGTCCCCGCTTAGCCCAAACAGCAGCTGAGTACCTTTATAGAGTTTTTTGGGGAAAAGAAATGGGAGAGTCGCTTGTTTTTTGATTGGCCCAACTTAAAGAGGCGCGGTTATTTGGCCCAAGGGGAGGAGCGAGCGAGCTCTTTATGGGGGTTTTTTAATGCCAATTTGGGAAAAAAAATGTACATGGCCGGAAAACAAAAATAATACCCCCGAAGTTGTTCCCGATCTGTATATAAAATGATAATAATTTTGGGGGGGAAAGAAAAAAAAAATTTTAAATTCCCAAAAAATTAATTTGTATTTCTTTTCTTTTTAGCCACTGATCCCAAATTTTTTTTGGGGGTAACAAAATAAAAAAAAAAAAAAAGAATTTTTTGAATTAATATTTTTTTTTCTTTACCCCAATATTATTATCCCTTTTATTCAGATCGGTACAAACCCTTTGGGGGGGTACAGGGGAGTCCCCGGGGGTTAATAAGGGATAGAGACTGTTGGTTTGTTCTTAAGTTGGGAAAATTTTATGTAAATCGGAAAAAAAAGGGAAATTTATTAAAAAGCAATTCTTTTTTTTTTAGTTTTGGATAGATGTAGGGAAAAGTTTTTAAAATTTTTTTTGCTGTCTGTTTCCCTTTTTTAGAAGAATTTTCCCCCTAACGTTCTGTATCTCATGTGCAGCTGTGGTATGCTGGCACTTGGTTATCATGGGAGGTGACTCAGTGTTAAATGTAAGTCACGCCCCATAAGACTCCGTTTGTAAGTAGGGGACGTATGTAAGTCGGAACGATGTAAGTTGGGGACTGCCTGTATTATCATTTGATTTCGGCCATGTACAGTTTTATTCCAGATTGCATTAGAAAACCCATAAGAGCGTCGCTCTCCCATTGGTCCAAATAACCGCACCTCTTTTAAGTTAGCCAATCACAAACAGTGCTCGCTCTGCATTTCTTTTCCACATAGAACTCTATGAGAAAGTAGCTTGCGCTCTGATTGGCCGGGATAGCCAAGCCCCTGCTAGCTCAACCAATCAGTTCTTTTCTGCCTTTTTCCTGTATTTTGAACTGTCCCCGCCTTTGAATTTGATTGGTCCATACTTCCCCCATAGGTTTTAATGGTTCATGTCGCTCCTATACTGATTGGGGGGTTTTTCCCGACCAGTGAGAAGAGTTTAAAACAATTTGAATTACTGTATTTCCGGCAATTCTTAATCGCATTTCCTGTGTAGCGCCGGTCTGGGCGACAAAGCGTTGTGGGTTTTTGATTGATTTATGTTTAAGAAGGTTTCAGATTTTTACGATAATATTTTACACTTAATAAAAATATTTTTTAAAATCTACCCATGCCGCCGCCGCTGAGAGCCAAATTTTCATTCCCCCGCTCCCATTGACTCAAGGGGATAGTAGCCGCGCTTGATTGGCGGTGCAAGCCCCCGTATTCAACCAACACTTTTTTCCCGCTTTTTACTATTTTTTTGAATGTCCCCCCTTTGATTTTGATTGGTAAATAGTTCTCCATGGTTTTAATGGTTCACTGCCCGCTCCATTTGATTGGCTGGCTTTGCCGACCAATGGAAGCGTTTTACAGATTTTGAATTACTGTTTTCTGCAATTTCCAAAATTCCAAATTCCGGATTTAGGGCGTTTCTTCTTTTTTGGGAAAATGATTTTATTTATGTATTTTTTAGTAGTTTGAGCTTTTTTTTTCCAGAGAATCTTTTCCCTTTAAAAAAGGCGATTTTTTTGATTCATACTCCAAAGCACACATTTTTTAATGATTTTCGCTTTTTCCAGCCTGTCTCGAATGGGAATACATTTTAGGCGCAGTCCCGCCTGCGCCTAAGCCCCCCGCACGGGCCCCCCACACACTGGCGAGGCGGGTGAACTTTTCACCGCAGAATGGCTCCCCCTCCTCGGACGGCGAATATTGGGGCGCAGCACGCATGCGCATAAGTCCCCCTGCGCCCCACACGTCGGGGTGCGGGGGGACTTTAACGCATGTATGAGCGCGCCCCGACGCCGACATTAATCAGGCGCAAATTTCACCGGAAAACTCGTGGAAAATGCGCTCCAGTGGCAATTCATAATGTGCCCTAAGTTAGAGATCCCGCTTAAAGTCCTCACAAAGGCAAGATATGTTTATCAATTTTTAAGGTGTTGTCTTGGTTCTTTTGTCAAAATGTTAACAGTGTGAGGAAGAGGGGTGTTTTTTCATCCCAATTCAAATTATCCCCAAAAAATTTATTGGGCGATTCATCTGTTGTAAATGTTGCCATTAGGGTATGTTCACACAGCGTATTTGTGGGCCATATTTTGGGGTGTAATTTTGCTGCAATACACCTGGAGTACAGCCCACACATATGGTAATTCATAGCTCTCAATGAGAGTTATGATTACCTGCCGTTTTCTCCGGCGCATGGTACGTGCCAGGAGAAAGAAGTGACACGTCAATTCTTCCCGTAATTACATGCCGGGGAAAATAAGAGTCAATGAAGGATAGCACTTGGCACTTTAGAGGTATGCATTGGCTAGCTCGTAATTTTAAAAAACCCGGCGTATAGCCACAATACACCGCAATACGTCGTGTGACCATACCCTTAAGCTCCTTGTTACAGATCAGCAAGTTGTGCCACAAGTACTGAAGCACTGATCAGTTGGACATGTGCATTCTAAGTTAAGAGATGGTGTCATTTAGTTCATTAAAAAATTTCAAGAAATACTATGTTCCTCCTGAAATTTCAGCCAAAAGCCAAGTATCCCTAATTTTTTGTGAGTAATGTATGTATATATACATAAATATAGATAATATCTCTTAACCATGCGTCACTTTCATATTTTTCTCTTTCATGATATACTATATGGCAGAGATAAAAGAAAAAAAAAATCTTACCTTCTGGCATTTTCTGGAGGAAAGAGGTTCTGATGTTGCCATGGTCTCTTGGGGCAACATCCAGCTGTCTATATGCTGGAATCTCCGGTTTAGATGACAGGCCAGCTTCTCATCTGGGGTCATCATGAAGGTTCTCATGTCATCCATCTAAGGCCCCAGGAGAAACAAGAATGATTAAAGGACTGACTACAAGTATTGTCAGGGTCAAACAAGTCTTAAAATTAAATCAAGTGAAAATTCTCTGGCGAAACCACTGTGGATTTGATTAGGATGCAATAAACTGGTAACTACTCAGTCTTAGGAAGCTAATGTTACTGTGAGGTATTAAACTAAAGGACGAAGTGACAATGCTGTAAAAGGTTGTGTCCAGATCAATTGACAATGACATGTTGGGCTAAGTAATATTTCCATGAGGGACCATCAACCATAATTTTGACGCTAATACTGATACAGGGACGCAGGTTATTTTTGAATTGTAACTCACTTCCAGCTAATTTTTGTAGTATAAAATGTAATTGCATTGATAATAGTTCCCTTTATAAGCCTAGGAAAGTGGGCTACATATTTTGCTTTATAGCAGTAAAGTATTATCAGCACAGCAAAGTTCACATTCTTTCAATCGACAAACCCATATAAGCCATGAGTACATCACGGTACTCTTCACCAATAATTGGCTGCAGAGGCATGACTTACAGCTATTGAGCAGACATTTTTTATTCAAATTTTCTCAGAGGGAGCCACCAGCAGCTCATTTTAGGTATACTTGATTTCCGTGGATTGATTAACCATGCTGCGCACCATTCCTTTCCTCAATCACCCTCCCTCTTATGATGAGATTTCCGGGTGCAGAGCAGTTGCTATGGCAGCTGGAAGCCCAATGAAGGCTCCGTAGCTGCCATATTATTGCACCCATTGCTTCATGGGAGTGGCATCTTGAATACCATCTGCTTTATATAAATAATGAACAATGGTGTACAGGCAATTTCGCTCCCTATTAGTCAAGTGCCCTAGCAAGAATACATGTAAAATAAAAAAAATAAAATTTTTTTAAAAGTATAAAAAATAATAAAAAATATAAATATTTCAAAATATCCCCCCCTTTGCCATTTTACAAATACAAATTTAAAAAATAGAACAGTTTTATTTTTTTTAGGTGCTAAAACATAATGAAAACTATCCAGATTTGGTATCATTGGAATCGTAGTGACCTACAGAATACAGATAGCATGTAATTTATATCGAACACCGAACTCCATAAATGCAAAACCCCCACAAAAATTGTCGTATCTGTGTGTTTTTCACGTTCCACCCCACATAGAATTATTTGGGGGTTTTCTTGACACATTATGTGGTATGGCCAATGACATAATTAAAAAGTACATCTTGTCTTGCAAAAAAACAAGCCAACGGAAAAATAACAAAGGTTCTAGACTCTAGAAGGCAGGGAGAAAAAAAACAAAAAACAAAAATCCCCAAAAATTTCTGTATCATTAAGGGCGGAAATATTTTCAGGGTACATATAAATTTTATCCTGCTACCCAGCCATTTAGAGCAGCACGGAGGGGGGAGAGCATGATATCATATGCCACCCATGCCCCACTTGAGCAATATTGAACTAGGACACAATGTTATCTTATGTATTCTATTGCATCCATCTATATCATCAATATTAGAAGGAACATGAGTATACATAATATCATCAATATGTGAGTATACATAACTCCTTTTGGTTATTGGTGTTGTACCTCCTTGATGAAGCTGGGTATTACCAGGGGAAACATATTGGAAGGAAGGATTTTTGTAATACAACATACTAAGCTATCGGAAAGGAAGGATTTGTGCAATATAACTAGAGATGGGCAAATTGATTCTAACAAAGTGTAATTTGTTTAGAATTTCAGGAAAACTTCGATTCTGAACGAAGTCGAAGTTTGGGGTGATTCGCGAGAACGAAGCGTGTTTTTAATTGATAAAATGGCTGCGAGCACATGGCGTTACATGGGGCAAAGAACTCTGGGAGGAAGAAAGGAACACCCTCAATGACATGTGTAGAGGTGAAGCCAATCAGAGACCGGCGGGATTCTGTGACGTCACCGCACTATATAAGTCCGGACGCGACGCTGGCAGTTCACACTCCTCTCTCTTTGCCGTGTTGTAGCTGCTGCAGCTCCAGTAGCCGAGATCTCACACATATTTAGGTCTCCCCCTCTTTTTACGGAATTTAGAGAGGAGGTCAGATGACAGATTAGCCTCCTCCGGCCCGAACCCTTTCCAGTCAATCAGAAAGAACCGCTTCCCCCTCACTGTTTTCTCCGCCAGCACCTCCTTGACCTCAAAGATGTTATCAGAGTGGGCCCCACAGAGAAGGCGAGACAGATCCAGGGGAGAAGCGATTCAGCACCACGGGTTTTGAGGAGCAAAACTTGGAAGGCGTTCGGATCGCAGAGGAGGCAAGCGGAGCTTGTAGGAGACCGGGTTTAGTTGCTGCAGTACAACAAAAGGGCCCAAAAACTTAGGGCCTAACTTATAACTGGGCACCGTGAAACTAATCTATTTGCCGGACAACCAAACTCTATCACCTGGCTTAAATAGGGGCGGAGGTCTACGGTACCTGTCGGCCTGGAATTTGGTGCGAGCGGAGGCCCGTAGAAGGACCTGTCGCGTGGCTTGCTAGAGTGCCTTGATGTCACGCAATAGGGCATCCACGACAGGAACATGACACGAGGCAGCAAGAGGGAGGGGCGGGCGGGGATGTAGCCCAAACACAACAAAAAAGGGAGAGGCTCCAGCGGATTCCAAGTCTAGTGAATTATATGAGAATTCCGCCCAGGGGAGGAGGTCAGACCAATTATCCTGACGGGCAGATACAAAATGTCATAGGTAGGTACCTAAAACTTGGTTAACCCTCTCTGCCCATTAGTTTGAGGTTGGTAAGCTGACAAGAAGTCTAGCTGAATCTGCAACTGACCACATAGAGTCCGCCAGAATCTCGACACAAACTGGACCCCCCTATACGAGACGATATGCAACGGAAGACCGTGTAACCGAGAAATGTGGTGGAAAAAGTGCTGGGCCAGCTGAGGAGCAGAGGGTAACCTGGGAAGGGGAACAAAGTGAGCCATCTTAGAGAATCTATCGGTCACCACCCAAATGACCGTGTTACCAGAGGAGGCTGGAAGATCTGTAACAAAGTCGATGGCTATATGTGACCAAGGTCTTTCTGGCTCCTGTAGAGGCTACATTAGACACACGGGTCTGATATGAGGGACTTTATTACGTGGACAGGAGTTACAATACATGACAAAGTATCTTACATCTTGAGCGAGGGTGGGCCACTAATAGTAGCGATAGATTAATTGCAGGGACTTTGTGGATTTCCAGGAAATAACCAGCTATTCATGAGGAATGTCCCCAAGTCGGACTCGAGGCCGCATGGCAGGGCGTACGTAGGCTTCCCAGGAGGTAGATGTTGAAGATCCACGGGGCTGCCGTGGGGAGACGTTCTGGAGGAAATTTATGTGCAGCAGGGCAGCTCTAGACCCACAGTATACGAGGATCTAGAGAGGGCATCCACCCTGAGGTTCTTCTCAGCTGGCCGAAAATTAAGGAGAAAATCAAAGCGCGCGAAAAAGAGCGACCACCTGGCTTGTCGAGGATTCAGTCGTTGAGCAGACTGGAAAAAAAAAGGGTTTTATGATCGGGTGAAGATCTCGATGGGATGGCGAGCCCCCTCCAGCAAGTGCCGCCATTCTCCTAGGGCTAATTTTATGGCCAGTAGTTCGCGATCACCGATCGGGTAATTTCGTTCGGCTGGGATGAAAGTTTTAGAGAAGAAGCCGCAAGTACGCAGTTTCCCAGAGGAGTCTTCTGTAGGAGGACAGTGCCCTGCACCTACTGAGGAGGCTCCACTTCTAGGACAAAAGGGACGCTGGGGGTCAGGGGGGAACAGACGGAGCAGAAGCAAAAGCTGAATTAAGGAAATCAAAAGCTTCTTGGGCTTCTGGAGGCCACATTTGGGTTGGCATTTTTCTTTGTTAGGGCCACCAGCGGGGGCCACAAGCATGGAGAAATGTGGGACGAACTGCCTGTAATAATTTGCAAATCCCAGAAATCGTTGGATAGAGCGAAGACCCACTGGTCGAGGCCACTGTAAGACGCAGACAACTTGAGGGATCCATCTTGAGACCCTGATCCGAGACGATGCACCACAGGAAGGGCAACGAGGTGGCATATAACTGGTGGGCACGGAGACATTTGAGCACCTGGCGGACGTGGTGGTGGTGAGTTTCCAGGTCAGGAGAGAAGATTAAGATGTCATCTAGGTAGACGATAACACAGACGTAGAGGAGGTCGCGGAAGATCTCATTGACGAAATTTTGGAACACCGCCGGAGCGTTGCAGAGGCCAAATGGCATGACGAGATTTTCAAAATGGCCATCTGGGGGTTATTAAAGGCCATCTTCCATTGGGCCGCCTTCACGATACGAATCAAGTTGTAAGCTCCATGTAAATCCAACTTGGAAAAAAATTTTGCGCCACGTAGGCGATCAAAAAGCTCTGAGATCAGAGGCAGAGGGTATTGATTTTTTATAGTGATTTTGTTAAGTCCCCGATAATCGATACAGGGCCGGAGAGTTCCATCTTTCTTTTCAACAAAAAAAGAAAACCGGGCCCCCGCAGGCAAGGGAAGACTTGCGTAAAAGCCTTTACGGAGATTCTCCTGGAAATACTCCGACATGGCCTTAGTCCCCCGGGAAACCGAAAGAGGGTAGACTCTGCCTCGGGGAGGAGTACTACCGGGTTGCAGGTCAATAGGACAGTCGAACGGCCGGTGCGGGGGAAGAGTTTTGGCCTGTCTTTCAGAAAAGACTTTGGCTAGATCCTGCTAAGGAGCGGGAAGACCCGGCAGAGGCTTCGTAGACTTTACAGAGACGGGTCGTGGAGCTGGACGGATTACAGGAAGACATCGCGAGTGGCACGTAGGACCCCAACGGATAATCTCGTCCGTGTTCCAGTCTAAGGTCGGAGCGTGGTCTTGCAACCAAGGGAGGCCCAGGAGGATTTCAGAGGAGGAGCAAGGCCGAATGAGAAGTCTCAGAGTCTCTTTGTGTAGCGCGCCAATCTGCAAGGTGAGGGGCGCAGTGCAGAACCGAATAGCGTCCTTTAGGTATTCGCCAGAGACGGAGGAGACGAACATGGGTTTCTGCAGAAGGGTTACCGGGATACGAAATTTGGACACCAGCGCGTGGCTGTCAAAATTTCTAGCGGCCCCTGAATCAAGGAAGGCAGTGGCTTGAAAGGTGCTGTCCGGTGAAACTCCACAGAGTACGGGAATGGTCAGATGGGGAGAGGCCGCACGGACACCTAGGGATGCCTCTCCTGTGAGCCCTAGGTGCGAGAGTGACCCTGGGCGCTCCGGACAGACCTCAATGAAGTGGCCAGAACCGCCACAGTATAAGCACAGCAGCCTCTGACGACACTGCAAGCGTTCCTCCTGGGTCAGGTGGGCTCTCTCGACCTGCATGGGTTCATCCCCAGGGACCATTGGCGGAGGAGGTGGAGGTCGTTGAAAACGGGAGCCAGATGAGGTAGCCTGTGGTCGGGCGACCTCCTGTTGGGGGCGGAGCTCTTGCTGTCTCTCGGCAAACCGAATGTCAATTCTGGTGGCCACCGAATCAGTTCGTCCGACGGATGGCAGGTCCCAAACCCGCGAGCTCGTCTTTAATACGCCCAGAGAGGCCTTGCCAGAAGGTTGCCACCAAAGCCTCATTATTCCAGTCCAGCTCAGAGGCAAGGGTGCGGAACTGCATGGAGTAGAGTCGCCCTGACGGAGACGGAGCAGAGCTGCGGCAGCGGAGGAGATGCGGCCAGGTTACTCGAAGACGGTGCGGAACCCCTGGAGGAAGGTTTGCAGATTTGCCGTCAACGGATCTCCTCGGTCTCATAGTGGAGTGGCCCAGGCCAAGGCTTCCCCCGATAAGAGGTTAATTATGAAGGCCACCTTAGCCCGCTCGGTAGGGAATTGGTGCCCCAACATCTCAATGGGGATGGAGCATTGACTGATGAAGCCACGACACTTCTTGGGGTCACCGTCATAGCGTGAGGGAAGCGGCAGATGCAGAGATGGTCCCGGTGCAGAAGCAACTGGTGCTGAGGTGGCGGCAGCAGCCGCAGACGGAGGTAGACGGGCCGCAAGGTTCTGCATCATAGCTGTGAGCTGGCCAAGAAGCTGGCTCTGCTGGCCGACAGTCGTCGTGACGTCCCGGAGATCGGGTAAGGGTACCCTGGCGGAATCCATGGCCAGATTGTACTGTAACGGGTTTGGTGGATTCGCTGGACCACCGCAAGCGATGATAGTTAAGCCACGCCAGGGAGCGGAGTCTAAGTAGCCCCCAGTATTCATCATAGCCCGCCACAAAGCGGTATGGCTTGCTGCGGCGTGAGGCTACCAGGTCGGTACCCCTGACGTGACTTGCTTGCGATGGCGGCCGGGGTATGCGTGGTACAGAATCGTAATCCAGAGACGTAGTCGGGGGCAGGCAGAAGGTCAGGGCAGGCAGCAAAGATTCGTGGTCAGAGACAGGCAGACGGTCAGGGCAGGCGGCAAACAGGCAAGGTCAGGAAACATAGCGGAACGGACCGGTACACGGGTGATCAAAACGGACTCCAACACACTCTAAAGACACTGGACGCACACCAAAAATCTGGCAGAGAGTGCAGGGGGCGTATTCCTTATATAGGACCAGCGGCCGGCAACTGACTAATTACCGGTGCGCTGGCCCTTTAAATCCAGACCAGCCATCGCGCACGCGTTCTAAGCAGCGGGTACGCGCGCAGCGGCTGGGACAGGCAGGAGCACCGTGCACAGGAGTGTGGACGGGTAAGAGAGCCGGCGCCGAGGCCCGGGCAGCAGGGGTATGGTTGCGGGGAGCCACGGCACCCGCGCCGGATCCCCTGGGGGCAGAGGGGTGGCCGCGGGGGGCAATGGTACCCATGCACCAATGGTACTCCATGACACCAGTTAATTTTTGGCAGCTCACTTCTTTTGCGCAATTTATATCCAAGGGTTAATTAAAGGGGTTTTGCCAGGACGTGCCTTATCTGTTAAGAATCAAATGTTAACAAGCCATGCTGAGCTGAAAGAGAGAAGAGACACAGCCAGGGCACAGAGCCGTGCATAAGGGATCGTGTGAAATGTTCACTCAAATAATCAAACTACAACTAGTGGATTCTGTATACAAAAGACAACACCTTTTCTCCACAACAGCTTAAAAGCTTCTTCATGTTCTCTGTCATCAGATAAAGCAGGGATCAACTCAGATAATCACACTACAACTAGTGGATTCTGTATACAAAAGACAACATATTTTCTACCCGGTGCCTTGAAAGCTTCTTCAGCTCCCACTCATCAGATAAGAAGTGTGATCTGCGCAAGTCCGGCCAGCAGCTCTTGTCAGGTCGTATGTAATAGAAGCTTTTAAGCAACTAAGGGCAGGTAAGGCAGCCTGCAGCTCTCTCAGACTGCAATTTTTGTAATTTAGAAAAGTGATTAAATACCCAGTTTGGAGGATCCCACATCAACATTACATCGTGGCAAAACCCCTTTAAGCATGTTTCTGCTGTTGTAGTCCGTAATATAAATGGTGTTTTTCAACGCCAAAGAAGAAATTTTTCCTGTAGCATAATTTATATCCGAAGGTTAATTAAGCCTGTTTGTGCTTTTATATTCAGTAAAATACACAGGGCGACATGTATGATCGGGAGTTGCGCCTGTTTTCTGGCGAAAATGGCGCCTCACCAACTCGAATCCCCTGTCGGTCGCAGGGATGAGATGTTAGGCGCAGCCTTCGCCACTTTCGGCTGCGCCTAATATGAAGGGGCGTGTAATGGGCGCGGTGTGGGCGTTCTGGAGCGGGACGCGGCTCATTAGAAAACTCCAAGGCATGCATGATCGCGGCTCGGCGAAGTGCGGCGCATTGCAGCGCTCATCAGCTCCGACAGGCAGACCTAGTTGAATGTGGTCTAAACGACCTGGAGGAGGCGAAATGAAGCGAGAACGTAACATGAGATGAAACATATAGAGGATTGCAAAAGAAATCCATCTCAGCGCTCAGCTCCGTGAGGCATGGAGTATGAATTAAAAAAAAAAAGGTTTTATTACATGTAAAACATTATCAGAAAAAGAGCTCAAACCTTCTAAAAAAACAAAAAATAAAAAAAATCAATTACCAAAAATCTAGAACGGCACTACATCAGGAATTAGGATATTGGAAATTACCGTGAAATACAGCAATTCAAATTCTGTAAGCGCTTCTCATTGGTCGGTAGAAACCAGCCAATCAGAATAGGACGACAGTGACCCCTTTAAAAACCCCTATGGAGAAGTATTCACCAATCAAAATCAAAGGCGGGACAGTTCAAAATACAGTAAAAATGCAGAAAAGAGCTGATTGGTTGAGCTAGCGGGGGCTTGACAATCTTGGCCAATCAGAATAGGAGCGACAGGGACCCATTATAACCTATGGAGAAGTAATGACCAAATCAAATTCAAAGGCGGGACATTTCCCAAAATACAGCAAAAATGCAGAAAAGAGCTGATTGGTTGAGCTAGCGGGGTTTTGGAAAATCCTGGCCAATCAGAAAAGGGAGCGACAGGGACCCATTATAACCTATGGAGAAGTATTGACCAATCAAATTCAAAGGCGTTAACAGTTCAAAATACAGTAAAAATGCAGAAAAGAGCTAATTGGTTAAAAGTAGCGGGGCTATGGCTATCTTGGCCAATCAGAGCGCGAGCTACTTTTCTCCCATTTTAATCTATGGCCCAAAGATCGGGGCAAGAAACTCGGCTCTCACGCCATGCGGCATGGAGATGATTAAAAAAAAATCGTTTTTACTAAGTGTAAAATATTATCTGAAAAAGAGCTGAAACCTTCTATAAACATTCATCAATCAAATCCCGAACAACGCGTTTGTCGCCATCACCGGCGCTACATCAGGAATTGCGACATAGAGAATTGCCTGGAAATACAGTAATTCAAATTCTGTAAGCTCTTCTCATTGGTCTGCAGAAACCAACCAATCAGAAATAGGAGCGACAGTGAACCATTTAAGCTATGGGAAGTATGGACCAATCAAATGAAAAAGCAGGGACAGTTCAAAATACAGTAAAAAAGGCAGAAAAGAGCTGATTGGTTTAGCCCAGGCAGCAGATATGAATCCACCAATCATATTTATTGCGCTATTTTTGAGTGGAGAAAGAAGGGCGCGATAGAAGGGCCCCTAAAATTTATTACTGTCTATGGGAAATATTCTAGTACTGTGATTGTGGGGGGAAGAGGGGCTCGGTCCTGCTTAGCCAATCAGCGGCTGAGCTACCTTCTCATAGAGTTCTATGGGAAAAGAAATGCATAGCGAGCTTTTGTTTTTGTAAATTGGCTAAGTTAAAAGAGGCGTGGTTATTTGGACCAATGGAGAGCGGGCGACGCTCTTATTGGGTTTTCTAATGCAATCTATAATAAAACTGTACATGGCCGAAATCAAATTGATAATACTCCCGAAGTTGTACCGATCTTATATAAAATGAACAATAAAAATGGGGGTAAAGAAAAAAAAATATTAATTCAATAAATTCATTTTTATTTCTTTATTTTTCGTTAGCCAAGATCAATAGTATGGGTGTAACGAAAAATAAAGAAATAAAACTTAATTTATTGAATTAATATATATTATTTTTTGTTCCCCCCTTTATTAATTGTTCATTTTATATACAGATCGGTACAACTTCGGGAGTATAATCATTTTGATTTCGGCCATGTACAGTTTATTATAGATTGCATTAGAAAACCCATAAGAGCGTCGCTCGCCTCTCCCATTGGTCCAAATAACCGCGCCTCTTTTTAACTAGCCAATCACAAACAGAGCTCGCTCTGGCATTTCTTTTCCCCCATAGAACTCTATGACAAGGTAGCTCAGCCGCTGATTGGCTAAGCTGGACAAGCCCCTCTTCCCCCCAACCAATCACAGTACTAGAATATTTACCATAGACAGTAATAACTTTTAGTGCGGCCTTCTATCGCGCCCTTCTTTCTCCACTCAAAATAGACACACTACAAAAAGATTGGGGGAAATTTAAAATCTGCCGCCTGGGCTCAACCAATCAGCTCTTTCTGCCTTTTTAAATGTATTTTTTGAACGTTCCCCCTTTTAATTTATTGGGTCCATACTTCTCTATAGCTTATAATGGTTCCCTGTCGCTCCTATTCTGATTGCTTGGTTTCTGCCGACCAATGAGAAGAGCTTGCAGAATTTGAATTACTGTATTTCCCGGCAATTCTCTCTCTTGGAATTCCTGATGTAGCGCCGGCGACGGCGACAAACGCGTGGTTAGGGATTTTATGGATGTATGTTTATAGAAGGTTTCAGCTCTTTTTCAGATAATATTTTACATTTAGTAAAAACTATTTTTTTAATCATACTCCATGCCGCACGGCGCTGAGAGATAAGATTTCATTGCCCCGATCTGGCCATAGACTACAATGGGAGAAAGTAGCTCGCGTTCTGCTTGGCCGAGATAGCCAACCCCCCCTACTTTAACCAATCAGCTCTTTTCTGCCTTTTTTACTGTATTTTGAACTGTCCCGCCTTTGAATTTGATTGGTCAATACTTCTCCATAGGGTTTTAATGGGTCCTGTCGCTCCTATTCGATTGGCCAGGGTTGCCAAACCCCCCGCTAGCTCAACCAATCAGCTCTTTTTCTGCATTTTTACTGTATTTTGAACTATCCCCCTTTGATTTTGATTGGTCAATACTTCTCCATAGGTTTTAATGGTTCACTGCCTCGTAATCCCGATTGGCTGGTTTCTGCCGACCAATAAGAAGCGCTTTCAGAATTTGAATTACTGTATTTCCCGGCAATTTCCAAGATCCTAATTCCTGATGTTGCGCCGTTCTTGATTTTGGAAAGTGATTTTATTTATGTATTTTTTTTAGGTTCGAGCTCTTTTTCAGATAATGTTTTACACCGGAAAAAGGCGATTTTTTGATTCATACTCCATGCCGCAAGGACATCTTTAATAATTTTTCGCTTTTTTCCAGCCTGTCTCGAATCGGAATACATGTTAGGCGCAGTCCCTTCTGCGCCTAAGTCCCGCACTGCGCCCCACACACTGGCGAGGCGCGGTGAACTTTTCACCGCATGTATGAGCGCACCTCCTCGGACGGCGAATATTAGGCGCAGTCCCGCACTGCGCCTAAGTTCCGCACTGCGCCCCACACACTGGCAAGGCGCGGCGAACTTTACACGGCATGTATGAGCGCACTTCGGGCGCGGCCATACATCAGGAGCAGTTTAATAAAGCACAAACGGGCGCTCTGACGTGGCGAGATTCATACATGTCGCCCACAGTGTTTTTAAACGGCACATACAAGTAAATTTTACCTGGCCATTTGTGGAGTGCAATTTATATCCAAGGGTTACCCAAGCTTGTTATGGTTCATTTGGGAGTCAAATACAGGGTGTGTATTTATCATAAACAGATAACTTCATTAAAACAGAGTCTGTAAATTTTTTTAACAAACCCGTAAAAGTCAGACAGAGAGGTGGCAGGCTCTTCACATGCGAGTGGCAGTGGCACAAACATTCCTTTCGCAGGCACAGGTTCACAGAACAGTAAGGCCATGCTCACACGGCTTATTTGGCCGCGGATTGGAGCCGTACTGCGCGGGTTTTGGGGGGGGGGGTTTGTGGGCTCCAAATCGTCCCTGTCATTACGGAAATTTCCATAGTTCTCATAGAAACTTTGGTTTCTTTTCTCTCCCCCCGCCGCAATCCCCCCGGGGGGGGGGGAAAAAAGGGCATAAACCCTTTTTTACGGGCGGGCGCCGTGAAAATGCATTGTCTATGGGCCCCGGCCGGAGCCCCCCCTCCGCGCCCCCCAGCCGGCCCCCCCTTATTCAACCGTAACTGGGGGCGAAACCCGGGCCCCAGCAATTACGGCTTGAAAAAAGCCGTTGTTTTTACATGGCCTAAAGGGGGACGTCCGCGGGGGGTGATCGGTGAGGCCAGAACTGCCATTGCATGTTAGGCGGGTGTTTTGTCACCCAACCCAAGGGTTCTTGATTATGAGTAGGTTCAACTTCACCCCAAATTTCATCTTTTAACCCCCAAGCGGGGTTGTCGATACAACTCTTAGTTGGGATGGCCCAGGAAAAGGTCACGGCCTTCACCTGTCCCACCCCCCTCTGCCCCCGTTCAGGCCCTTTAAAAGAAAAACTAGTTATGGTTGGGCCTCACGCCACCAAACACGAGGAAAAACAATTTGAGGACAGCCCAGCAGCTACTTGGCAACAAAGAGGTGGGCAGACATCCCCTTTCTTGCTTTTTTTGTTGTGGAGAGTGTCATGGGGGGTTTTTTTTGGCGAGTGTCCCCTCTGCAATCCCAAAAACCCTTTGAGGGGGGACACCAGTGACGATCAAACACTCAAAGAATTATAACGTGGGGGGTTTGGAAAATCCATTTTCTATTCACAAGTTTGTTCAAATGCAGCTATGGAAACTTGAACTGAAGGGACCAAACACGGAAAAATTTTTTTAGGTGCTTATTTTGCTTTCTTTTTCCTTTGTTGTTGAATTCATACAAAACTGTAATAGGACGGGGAACAAAAAAAAAAGCAAAAGCAAAAGCTGCAAAAGCGGCTTAGGATGAACTTTTCAGTATGAAATGATGGGGGAATCGAAAATTCCAACTTACAGAAATAAAAACAAAAGTCCTTCTGGAGGCCCCCCCCCTTTTTACCGGGGGAAAAAAATTACACCCCACACCATTTAAAATGGTTTAAAAAGAAAAAATTGATAAATTTTTCATTTGTTCATGACAGAAAACCAGGTGAAAAAGGAAAAGTTTGCTAAAACTTTATCCAGGTGTCCAGATTTTAAACGCATGGAAATTCTTTAGCTATTTTGTAAAAAAAAAGGCCCTCCTCACACAACGCCCCAAGACTATAAAATAAAAAAATACTAAAAAAAATTTTTTAGGGGCCAAAGAAAAGGTTTTTCCCTTTTCACCCTCTGCATATCCATTACGTACCTCTTGCCTCCGTCCCTTGCCCCACGATGCTTCCCGGCTGCCCTGCCTTACACTTGCCCCCGTCTAAGAGTTTTTCCCCTTTCAATTTTTATTACCCCCCTAAAAACCGTGGCTGCCCCCGCAAGCAAGTCACGTGGGTAGCGACCTGGGAGATCCCGCCGCAGCAAGTCCATCCCCTTTTGGGCGGCCTTGGGGAAAGCCGGGGCCTAAATTAGACCCCGCTCCCCGGGGGTGGCTATTGCCCCCGCTTCGTGGTCCAGTGGTCCACTACCCCCTGGTCCGTGACAAAATGAAGCATGGAATGACCCCAATTCACCCTTATCCCCGGCGAGACAAATAAAAGCATGTCCGCATGAAGGGCCCGACAAACGGCAGGGTCACGATGAGCTGCCCCTGGGGCCCACATTAAAATTTAAAAGGGGGTATCTTGGCTCTTGGATCATCAAAAACCATTAAAACCTTTTCTGTATAGGTTTGGTTTCCAACATATAAGGGGAATTTCCACCATTTGGAAAGTACAATTTTTTGCCATGTTGGGGAGGCCGGCTGCCGCTGCGCTTAAGGAGGGTGTGTTGGTGGTGTAAAATGGCGGAAGTGCATTCAAAGTTTTCCCGGGCCCCTTTTTTTAGAATGTCTTTGCATATGGTGTAAAACTTGAACAACCTGATTGGCATTTTTCCCCCGTGCGTGACTTCTTCGCTCAGGGAAATCATCCTGCCATTTGGGTCATCAAAAATTTTAATGGCCCTTTCTTTGTTCAAAAATTTCCCCCTGTTAAAAATATTTATTCCTGTTCAACAATTTTCCCCCTTTTAAAAAATTTTTCCCCCTTTAAAATATTTTTTCCTGTTCAACAATTTCCCCCCCGTTATAAATTTTTTTTCCTCTTTTATCAATTTTCCCCCCGTTCAATAATTTCCCCGTTTTTAAACTTTTTTAATTTTGTTTTAAAACCCCAATTTCCCCCTGTTCTCAAATTTTCCCCTGTTTTCATTTTAAATTTCCCCCTGTTTTTTAATTTTTATTCTTTTTTTTCATCCCAATTTTTTTCCCCCGTTCATAAAAATTTCCCCCTTTTTCATAAATGCATTCTTGTTCATCAATTTCCCCCTGTTTATAAATTTTTCCCCCCCTTTAAAAAATTTTATTCCTTTTCAAACAAATTTCCCCCGTTCATCAGTTCCTGTCTGCCCGTGACCCACCTTTTGCTACGTTACCTGACCCAGAATCTCTGCCCCCTTCCCTGCCTGTTGGGTTTTTCCTTTGACTACGGGTTGTTTACATTCTGTCCTCCCTGCGCCTCGGCTGCCCGCAAGCTAGTCACGCCGGGGTATAAACCCGGGGCCTACTTAGGCCCCCTCCCTGGCGGGTTCTACCTCCCGCTTACGGTGGTCCCCGAGGGGCCCCTACCCGGACTTTACAAGGCGAAATGAATGCCAGGTTTCAGGGCCCTTTTTTTGAATGGTGCAGAGTCCACAACTTTAAAAGGGAGGGACTGCAGACCACCAACTTGGACAGGACACGGTCCTTCTGCACTTAGGGGTGGCTTAACGCATCTGCTGTCCTTTTCAATCATCTCGGGGAAAGACTGCTGGCCAAGAGTGCCAGGGGAGGATTTTCTGGCCGGGGAATGATGAATAGAAAGGGGTTTTTTCTTCGGCAGAGGGGGTAACCTTGATGCCTAAATGGGGCGATGCCACTGGGGTGCTGCAGCTGTTGGAAATTTGGGGCCCACCACATCTGAAAAACGAATGTGACACTGCATGATGTTATGCAGGGGGCCCTTGGTTTCCCAAATTAAGTTTCCCGGGTCCCGCTTTACTTTTTTGGGCCCAAAATTTTTACAATTTATTTGTTCGCCCTTCTGGGGTCTCGTAAAAAACTGGCACACCGCCGAGTTTTTGATTTACCACCCCCAAATCCCCCACTGACTGACTGTTACTGCCCCACCCCCGGTGAGCCCCGTGCCGCTACTTTCTAGACTGCAAGGTGGGGGTGGTCTTATCATGGCTGTTTGGGCTCCCCCCCTCGCATGCTGCCCCCTGCTGACTCCCGGCCCCACACCGACTTATGGCTACGCCACTGCCTGACACGCAAGCTGCCCTCTCTTCTCCCAAAGATAATGTGAATCTCTTGTTTAATGTTGGTCTTGGCAGCAGATGGCTTTCACAACTACCAGTATTTTGTGCACCCAATTTAAAAATCTTGGGCCCAGACATTAATTTTCTACTGTCCAAGGGCCCAGATTGCTGTTGTCCAAATCCTCCTTCTTCTCCCCCATTTCCTAAAACTTAATGTAGAGAAAAACTGAATGCTTCCGGGGCCCGGGGAAATGGTACGAGGGGAGGTGACCCCCCGAGGGCCCAATTCATCTCAGGGAGAAAAGGGGCACGGAGGCATGGGTGGCTGAATTTTCCATTTGGGGGCACTTTATGCCTTGTTTTAACTAGGCACCTTACCTTTTCCCACGTTCTTGCTTGCACCCGGGTCCCAGTGCGATCGGGTACTCGTTAAAGTTTTCTTGCCCCGCCTTCCCCCCTCAACGGTTCCGCGTACAAAAACCTGCCCCCCTCACAACAAAAACCCCCCCTTTAAAACTTCCTCATCACTATTTGCCCGCTTCTGCCAGAAAACACGGATTTTCTTCCCCACCCCCTTTTCTCCCACTGTCCCCAAATATTTTGAGGCCAACACATATAGTTTTCGGCTGTGGGAAACGAACAGGAAGAGGTGGGTTGAGGACATGAGAGAGCCCCTCCCTCTCCCTCCAGCCAACTAGGGGTTGTGTGTACAAAAACCCCCCACTTTTGGCTGGGGTTTTTCAGTGTCATTGGGAGAAAAATTATGCCTGTGTTTTGGGTCAACACAGGCGGCAGATGACACCTGATCTGTGGCCTTGCGGGTGACTCCCGTGATGTCCCCCTCTGTGCGCATCTGTGGCAGCTCTGGTAACCTACTTCTGTGTTCTTTAATGCTATCGTAGGATCTTAGACTTCAGCTCGTTTCTTTCCAGCTGTCGCTGACGTTACCTTGTCAGGCTGCTTTCCCACTTCAGTTTTTTGGTCAGTTTTGCCCCCGTAAGTGCCCAGGGAATTGAAGGGTGAAGCGATTCTAATAGCGGTGGAAGTCATGTGCGTGTCATGCTAAAACACAGCATTGTATGAAGACCAAACCAAGCTCCCTCTGCATATTTAAGCATGGCACAATGTTCTACAGCACTCTACAGGCTCTGTGCAGCCAGGAAATAGCTTTTTAACGCGATTCGAAACGGATTTTGTCGGAAGATTCGGCGAAGTCAGCGAACCATATTTTTGAGAAATTCGCCCATCTCTAAATATAACACATTAAGGGTAACATGTCAGAAAAGAGGCGCCTCCACGCCAGTTTTAAGACATATTAAATGAGTGTATAGTGCACTTGAATAAAAGAATCTGTCAAAAATCTGGCGTCTGGTATACCTTGCATAGTAAAATTGATGCGTCTAATCTAGGCGCATAGCATATCATTGCTAGCATATTTGATGTGCCTAATTTAGGCGCATTCAAATGTGTCGTGCCTGGTGTATAATGTGCCTAGTTTTGGTGTACTACAGTTCATTTATATAGAGAATAGGGCGTCAACAGTTTTTTTGTGCAAAATACACCAAAAAATGGTGCAGCCCTAATGGGACATGTCACCCTAAGTTATTACAATTTAGTGGATATACGACTCCGTATCTCTTCTATTGTTAGGAAGGAAGGCTTTTTTGTAACATCATTATGACGTTTGCTTGATCTAAACTGCAAAGTATATTGGGAATTCCTAGGATTCCGTTTGCTTAGGTTCCTGAATGGGGTCGCTGTTGTCGGGGCGGTTACCTCATACCTTTGGGTAAGGTAGATTCGTTTTTGAGGGTTTGCATAGGGTATAAATTTCTGTGTCTTTTGTAAATTGATCTATTTTTTATTGTGATCCATATTAAAAGTTATATTTTAATATCAGAACCCAAGGTATATACATTTAGTTGTGGATTTTTGAACATAAAACTGATAACAGTATATTACCAGGCAGATTGACAGTGGTTGAGCTCTAGACCTTTATCTGTCTGGACATTTGTTGTTTGAAATTAATATATTTTAAGTATCTTTTTCTTTTTTGCAGTATACCTTTTTTTAGTTGTAGCTTTTATCTTATTTCAAAACTGTTGCTGCCATAGCCATGTGGCCAGCAGATGAAAATTAGCAGTTTAATTAGTTTGGGGAATAGAATGAGTCTGAAAACAGCAAATAAACAGAATTAGGCCAATTTCACACAAGGTAAGCATATCATGTTTCTGTGCCTGGATTGTGGACACAAGCCTTGTCTGATCCGTGGGTCTAATGACCCAAACTAACAGCAACATAAATCACAGAGTCAGGCCCGAACCTGCAGCCATATTATGGGCACAGAAATGCACCTGTATTATGCTCATGTAAAACTTGCCTTCATTAATATGATTTAGGTTTACTGTCCTGCTAGAACATAAGACAGATAAAAATAAGATGTTTGAGAAATGCTGTACTTACTAGAAATTGGCTTGTCTTACCTGGTATAGACCTCTACCTGTTTTGTCAGTACTTGTTACTCTTTCATCCAGAATTAAAAACTTCTTGCTTGGTTCACAGCTAAAATATAAAGGCCATATGTTAGCCAAGAAGGTAATGAATTATTGCTCAGGGCAATATGAAGGCTATACACATAAGGGTATGTTCACACGGCGTGTCGAGTTCATGTGAACATACGCTTTTCGATACGTGTTTGGATTCATCCGTTGAACCCCAAACGGACCCAAACACGTATCTAATATGAGCAATGTGATCTTACATTGCTTTTAACTTGAAACATGCATCGGCGTTCACACAATGCGTCTCACTCTGTCTCTCAGATCTATCTTTCGGTTACATCCTAAGCAATGACATGACAATTCTTGGTCCGAAAGATGCAACAGGAGCCCTATTTTAAACTAAAGGGTGCAATCCTGCTGCATCCAACACGCATACAAACATGCAGCTGCGTGTAGGATATGTGTTGGATCCGTTTAGGATCCCATCAACACTGCGTTTTTGGATGCGGTTTTCGGATCCAACACGGATCCAAAATCATATCCAAACACGCCGTGTGAACGGCCCCTGAAAATTATGTAAGGGTATGTTCATGCAACTAATGTTTCCAGCTGTAAGATCCATTGTGAATTTATTGCAGAAACCTTAGAAAATACCAGTGGATTTTCACTTTGTATGTTCTGGATTTCATAACTTTTTAGGATACATAATCAATGGGACTAATCCACTTGACATGTGACTTCAATTTTTTTACTTGCAGACTTTAAAACTGCATTCAAAAAATAGTACTATGGTGCAGATTCCCATTCAAAATAGTGGGATGTGGTTTGCTGACATCTGCATAAAGAAGGCCTGAAGATAGTGTGAAATGGTTGTAGACTGGCCCAACTGTAAATACATTGTGTTACTTGTCTTGGACTGTGGTACAACCATGCCTGTTCAGGCCGCAGTCCAGTCCTCTGTGCGCAAGGTACGACAGAGACTGTGTTTTTCACCATGAATTTTATTGTATTGCTGGGTCTTTACACTGTCTGAACTTAGTCCTATTCAGTGCTCTGGGTGTGATTGACAGCTCTGCCACACCCGTCTGGTTCTCTGCTGGTCTGGATGTCGAAGGGCCACTGCAATCACGGCTTGGACCGGGACTCTGACATTCCTTAAGTAGATCACTTCTGCTCTGCAACATCGCTGGTTATAGTCTTTGTTGGCTTGTGTGTTATTTTGCTATTATTGTTCTTGGATTTCTGACCTCTTCCTGCCTTGTTGACTTCCCTTGTTGTCTGCTGTTTGTGTACCATATTTGCGCTCTCTGGTTTTGACTAATTTCTGTCTGACCCTTCTTATTTGTGTTGCTTGTTCCTGTCTTGTTCTGTGTTCCACTTACTCAGTGAAGGGACTGCTGTCCAGTTGTCGACGACCGTGTAGGGTCGGGTGGGAAAGTAGGCAGGGTCAGCCTGGTGGGCTTAACGCTAGTGCACACTGTTTGTCTGTTCCTTTCTTCCTATCTTGGTTCCGGTGTTCCTAACAGACTGATTCTATGTTGCAGGTTGTATTAGTGGAGATTTAGGATTGAGGAATTTAATTTTCACAATCCACTATCAAACTATGGAGTATTATGGCACTGGATCAAGGATCTTCAAAAGTAATTGAAATCATATTCAGATGTAGCAAAACTAAACTTGAATATACCAATTGAGGTTACTTGTAACGGTACCTGTACGTACCTCCAAGAAACAATCAAGGAAAACAAATATGAAGAAATTGTATCACATAAAACTTAGCGTTTAATCAACCAACAAGATAAGAGCTATAGATCAAGCCACTAGTCTCGGCACATAGCACAATGCAGGTGCATAGCATATCAGTGCGAGCATATTGGATCCGCCTACATGAGGCACATTTAAATGTATCATGTAGTTTGGTGTATACAGTAAACAGAGAATAGGGCACAAAATACACCCAAAAAATGGTGAAGCCCTAATGGGACATGTTGCCCAAAGATCCTAAAGAACCACCATAACAACTCCCTGTCCTTGCCTTATGTCTTAAAAAAGAGAATAGGGAAAAGAAGGTGTAAGTTAACACAACCCCTACCTATAACAAGTAGGGTAACCTAAGCAATAAGAGGGACCCCAGTTGAGAACCTGTCCTATGTCCTATGAATTCCCCTTATTCTAGAGATAACCTGATATTCTCAATTGTAGAACTGCGAGAAGAAAAAATATATCAACTCGAAACCCAAGCAATATCCAAAAAATAGACATCCCAGATATTTACAAAAGATAAATCAAACTATAGGACCACTAGGACATATCAAAATCCAACATTATATTGGAATTTCCCTTGTATATATTCCCACAGTTCTTACTGGGCTCATCAGGGAGAGAAGATAAATGCTACTAAAAAGTATGCAAATACAGAAGAAGTGCAGCTTTGTCTTACGAAAATAGACAAATCACCAGGTCCTGATTGTATACACCCCCCGTGTCCTAAGCGAGTTAAAGGAGTTTTGCCAGGACGTGCCTTATCTGCTAAGAAGGAAATGTAAACAAGCCACACTGAGCTAAGAGAGAGAGAGACACAGCCAGAGCACAGAGCCGTGCATAAGGGCACATGTGAAATGTTCACTCAAATAATCAAACTACAACTAGTGGATTCTGTATACAAAAGACAATACCTTTTCTCCACAGCAGCTTTAAAGCTTCTTTATGTTCTCTGTCATCAGATAAAGCAGGGATCTACTCAGATAATCACACTACAACTAGTGGATTCTGTATACAAAAGACAACATGTTTCTACCCGGTGCCTTGAAAGCTTCTTCAGCTCCCTCTCATCAGATAAGAAGTGTTCTCTGCGCAAGCCCGGCCAGCAGCTCTTGTCAGGTCATATCTAATAGAAGCTTTTAAGTAACTAAGGGCAGGTAAGGCAGCCTGTAGCTCTCTCAGACTGCAATTTTTGTAACATATATTTAGAAAAGTGATTAAATACCCATTTTGGAGGATCCCACGTCAACATTACATCGTGGCAAAACCCCTTTAAGTAAGGTCATAGATATGCCCCTATTCTTAATATTTATGGACTGTATAAGAACGGGGTATGTCCCATAGGATTGGCGCATAGCAAATGTGGTGCCAATATTGAAAAAGGGGTCAAAAAGTGATCCTGGAAACTATAGGCCGGTAAGTTTAATCTCTGTGGTAGGTAAAATGTTTGAAGGTTTTCTAAGAGATGATATACTGAAGTAACTCACTGAAAATAAGTGTATAACACCGTTCCAGCATGGGTTTATGAAGGGTTGGTCCTTTCAAACTAATCTCATCAGCTACTATGAGGAAGTTAGTTCTAAACTGGATCAGGGTGAGTCATTGGATGTTATATATCTAGATTTTTCTAAAGCATTTGATACTGTGCCACATAAAAGGTTGTTAAGTAAAATGAGAATGCTTGGACTGGGGGAAAATGTTTGTAAGTGGGTAAGTAACTGGTTCAGTGGTAGAAAACAAAGGGTAGTGATTAATGGTACATACTCAGACTGGTTCCCTTTTACTAGTCGGGTACCACAGGGTCCAGTATTGGGTCCTATTCTCTTTAATATTTTCATAAATGATCTTACACATGGAGGTGCTACAGAGGAAGAATGATGGCGGCTATGACTCCTACAGCATGAATCCCATGATATCACTGCTCCTGCAGGACGGAATGTGAGACTGTATCAATTCTACTACCATAGTCTGATCTAATTCTTCGAAACTGTGTACAGAGGTTTTTTTTATAAAATAATGAGAATAAATATTACAGTTTTTAAAAGGATAATGCATATGAAAAATCTTTTTTGATGTGAAATACAGGAAAAAGACTGAAAAAAATATTTAAAGGTGGTTTATGTGAATATATAAGTTGCTTACACAGGGATTGCATAGTAAAATATCGATCGTTGCAGATGATACTAAGCCCTGTAAAGTAATCAACACAGTAGAGGATAATGTGTTATTAAAAAGGGATCTGGATAGGTTGGAGGCCTGGGCAGAGAAATGGCAGATGAGGTTTAATACAGATAAATGCAAGGTTATGCACATGGGGAGGAAAAATCCATTACATGACTACATGTTAAATGGAAAGATGCTGAGAAAAAGTGACATGGAGAAGGACTTGGGAATCCAGTGTAGACTACAGTACCCAGAAAGATTAGCAAGATTAGGGTTATTTAGTTTAGAGGAAAGACAGCTTTGGGGGGGATAATAAATATGTATAAATATATTAAAGGTCAATATAGAGATCTCTCTCAAGATCTATTTATACCCAAGATTGTATCCAGAACAAGGGGACATCCTCTACATCTTGAGAAAGAGAGTTTCTACATAAACATAGAAAGGGATTCTTTACTGTAAGAGCAGTGAGACTGTGGAACTCTCTGCCAGAGGAACCTGTCATGGTGAATTCAATAACAGAGTTCAAAAAAGGTCTGGATGCATTTCTAGAGTATAACAAGTTATAGTGACTAGGCTTCTGGAGAAGGGTCGTTGATCCAGGGATTTATTCTGATTGCCAGATTGGAGTCGGAAAGGGAATTTTTTTCCCCTAAAATGAGGACAATTGCCTTCTACCTCATGGGGGTTTTGCCTTCCTCTGGATCAACACTTTAACACAATAGGCTGAACTGGATAGCTGTCTGTCTTTTTCGGCCTTACAAACTATGTAACTACGAAATTCCACTTCAACGTGGAGTGACATAGTCCACATAACCTGAAAAAAAGGAAGCAAGGTATCCAGAACAATAGGAGCCCCACTAGTATTGATATTGATAAATAGGTCACTTTGCAAAGGTCACTTCAAGATATAATATCCACTATATGTTATTGTTCCATATGCTCTGTTGATGGTATATGGTGGACCTAGCTGCAAAATAAAGTGGAGGCAAAGTACACTTATCCCTCCATGTCAGAAAAGATCAGGGCAAAGAATTCACATCCTACCCCCGTTCAAGGCAGGGAACCATATGGGTAGATGTACACAAGATGTACCAAGACGGAACATTTTTAACACTGTTTTTTTTAAGGACCAGTCCAGTTCTGATGTGACTTAGACACCCCCATAAATGGCTTCATCTAAGAAACTGCACCCATCAAGGTATTCAGAACAATACTTATAACGTTTGTTAACCCTTTAGGTGTTTCACAACATTTAAAGGAAAGAAGAGGTGAAATTTCAAAATTTCACTTTTCTTTAATACTTTAAATTTTTATCCATTATTCACTGGAACACAGTAGATGATAACAGGGGAACGCAACTCAATATTGATTTCCCAGATCCTGTTGTTTTTAGACATATCTAGCGTGCTTTTGACTCAACCACAAGCCTTAAAATAGGAGGAGCACTGGATCTTGGGGTATACATTTTAGGATATATTTCATGCACCATTTCCGGTTTGGAGATACCCCAAGGTGCTAAAACTTAATAAACTCCCCAAAAAAGACCTAATTTGGAAAACTACACCCCTTAAAGGGGTTGTCTCGTTACAGCAATTGGCCTCCTTTTATGCTGGTTGTGCACTGGAGGGGCGTGTTTCTCCTTCCAACAGGGAGTATCTTCACTCTCTGCAGACACGCCCCCAAAGTGTCTATGTGAGCTGGTGGAAGGGAGAGGTTCTCAGCTGTCATTGGAATCACTGGAAGTGAAAAGCTAAGCGTAACGCGATAGTTTATATCAAAATTTCGTATCTAAATAATACTTTGTAACTAAAATGGGCATTTGACACTCAGGACTCTGGGAAAGATCAGTGATTTTTTCTTTGTCTCTCTCTCACACATATCCTGCAGATTATTACACCTCTGACTTCTACAGATCTGCAGAACAAAATTATACACTTTTTCTGTTTGTGATTACATGGGACTGCACATCTGTCTCACAAGTGGTTTACGTGGGACTTCACATCTGTCTCACAAAAGTTATTTTACATGGGACTGAACAGTACAGCTGTGTTCTCTTTGTATGTAATTTTCGTGGGGCATCATATCTTACATGGGACTGCTGTGTACAACTGTGTTCTCTCTGTTTCTGATTTACGTGGGAATGCACATGAGCACAAAAGTTTAAATTTATGTGGGACTGCACATCTGTGTTGCAAAAATATGTTACGTGGGACTGCACAGTACAGCTGTGTTCTCTCTCTGTATGTAATTTACGTGAGACTGCACATCTTACATGGGATTGCTGTGCACAGCTGTGTTCTCTGTTTCTGATTTACACGGGACTGCACATGAGATTTACGTGGGACTGGAGATATTTGTCGCAAAAAATGTTTTACGTGGGACTGCACAGTACAGCTAGGCTGATCTAGAGCCTGTTACTTTGTACTGTATGAATGCTGTGTATCCTTTTGTGTTCAAAAGAAAAATTGCCAAAATCATGAGGTAATAAAGGTTGTGTTGAGCGATTGCGTTGGCTATCGAGATCGATCGATAGTCGATAGTCGGCCGCTATCGATAAGGTTTTTCGATAGTGAGCATCGATTATGCGCGATGACCATTAACCCCTTCACGACCTTGGCCGTATCCATACGTCCAGGTGGTTTGGGGGTTCACGCACCTGGACGTATGGATACGTCCTGAGGATCGCGCGAACATCTAAAGGGAGGTTTTTTTACACTGAAAAATCCCGCAGCGTCGGGCCCCGACCCCGGATCGCTCCGGAGGGGGGGCGGTTAACCCCTTAATTATCGCGACGATCGGGTCGCAAAAAATTAAGAGAGAAAGCAGGAGGAGATCTGCTCCTCCCTGCGTCCTTTTCGGCGGCAGCAAGCGCACGGATCGGGCGATCCGTGCAGCTCCTGCCTCCCACAGGAACCACGGAAGGGCAGAGAAAAGCCTTCCAGGGTTTTTTAAAGACGTTTACGACGCCGGCCGGTTGCCCCTGTGGGGATACCCGGCATCGTGACTGACAGTTACCATAGGAACCGTCATAGCAACAAGCTATTTCACTGATTTCCTATTGAAATGAGAGATCTAAAGATCTATCATTCAAATCCCCATATGGGGAAAAGTAAAAAAAATAAAGTGAAAAAGTAAAAAAAAGTGAAAAACATGTAAAACAAAAAAACACA
>JAODAL010034153.1:0-44630 GCA_025379985.1 Phyllomedusa bahiana | reverse complement strand
CAGGGGGTTTTTTGGGGTTATTATAGATGTATCAGTAATATGTTGAGATGGCCCACAAACAGAAACACTGGGGAAAAGACTTTACGGGCTTTCTGCTATCTTATACTTGTTTAGAATTCTCCTAAATATCTGATAAAAAAAATTACTGTCTATCCCTTGATTACATCCCCACCTCCCCTTCCCCTCAATGGAAAAAATTTCTTTTTATGAAAAAACAAAGCTAAAAGACAAATTGGGAAAAAAAAAAACAAAAAAGCGAACAATTCAAGTATTTTTTTCCCAAATCACCAAAATTTTCGCCTTACAAGTGTTGGGGGCGATTGCTTTGGGGGTTTATCGAGATCGATCGTATTCATAGCCTTTTTGGGCCCGCTATCGAAAATTTTTTTTCCCGTAGTGAAAACGTTTTAGCCAATGACCTTTTTAAACCTAGGGGAGAGCAAAAACACCATTCATTTTTAAAAACCCAAACAAGGCTGGAGAAGCTGAAATTAACATCCACAAACAGTCAAATGGATACGTGCTACATCTTGGCCCAACAAAACTTGGGTTTAAAAAAAAGTCCCAAAAAAAAAATTCACGGGCCCTTTTAAACTATCCTGTTTTGAACCACACCTTTAACCCTTTAAAAAACCTGCATACCCAAAAATTTAAAAAAATTTCCCAAAAGGCCCATAGATTTGAACCATCAGTTACTTAAAGGGGGAAACATTGAATACCCCTTTCCTGGAACCCAGAAAGGGAACCCCCAAAAACCTGCATGACCCCCAAAATTTAAAAAAATTTCCCGGGAAAAAGGGAGTTTTTCAAAAACCATTTTAGTTTCACTGGACTTTGACTAAAACCTGTCCGGGGCCACACATACCCCCAAAACCTCTTTACCCCCACATTTTAAAAAGTGTCGGAAAAAGGAGCCCCTTTCAACCATAAATTTTTAGTTTTATTTGGACTTTGGGAACAAAACCCTTTTCCGGGGCCACAGCATAAACCCCAAACCTGCTTGACCCCCACTTTTAAAAAAAAGTCCCCGGAAAAAGGGAAAGTCTTTCAACCACCTTTTTTAGTTTCACTGGACATTGACTAAACCTGCCCCTGGGCCACACCATGCCCCCCCCAAACCTCCCTACCCCCACTTTTTAAAATTTTTCCCCGGGAAAAAAGGATTCTTTAAACCAAACCATTTTAGTTAAAATTTGGACTTTTCCCAAACCTGTCCGGGGCCAAAAGCATGAGCCCCAAACCGAAAATGACCCCACCATTTAAAAAGTCCCGGGAAAAAGGAGTCTTTAAACCCCACCATTTTAGATGAACTGACTTTGGGCCCTATCCCGGGTCATGGCCACAGAAAGGAGCCCCAAACCTGAAATACCCCCAAAATTAAAAAAAGTCCCGGGAAAAAAGGGATCTTCAACCACCTTTTTTAGTTTCACTGGACTTTGACTATCCCTTTGCCCCGGGGCCACAGCATGACCCCCAAAAACCCTGAAATGACCCCCACATTTAAAAAGTCCCGGGAAAAAGGAAATTCTTTCAACCCCCAAATTTTAAATTTGCCCTGGACATTGATAAACCTGTCCGGGGCCACAGCTTTACCCCAAAACCTGCTTTACCCCCAATTTTAAAAATTTCCAAAAAGGGAGTTTTTCAACCCCCATTTTAGTTGAACGGACAATTGACTTACCTGCCCCGGGGCCACACATACCCGGGGCCGGATTTTACTTGGGTGCGGGGGAAAGCCCAGCGGGCGCCCCGCATCTTTTAACACGCAGGTTAAAATCCCCTGATGACCCCGCAACGAAAATTTTTCGTGTTTGAAGCAGAGTGCGGAAGGTGAGAACCCCACCTTCCTCTTTACACAGTAAATTTCCTTTGGGAAACGTTTTCCCCCCCTCCGATAGTGTGGACCAATTGACTTCATTTGGAAAAACGGTTTGGTTAACGCTCCTTTTACACCCAGGGGGGCCCTTTATCAGGGAAATTTTTTTCTAAATTTTACTCAACGTGTTGGAGGAAATGGCTCTGTACTTTTTTTCTCTGTCCCTTTGCTCCATACTTTTTCCTTTTGAATAACCCCCTCGGTCCAATTTTTCCTGACCTCCCTTGTACAATTCAGAGAAAATTTTTTTAAACAGCTTTTTTGTACTTTCAATTTTTTAGTACTTTAATTTCCTAAAAACACTTTTTTAAAATGGGATGGAATCCCCCCAAAATTTTTTTTTTCCTTTTTTTTTCTTGTATTAAAGGGGTTTTGCTCAAACAGGGTTTGGGATAGTTTAAGAAAAAAGGGATTTTTGGCAAAAACAAGTCATTTTGAAAATATTTTTCCTTTAAACCCTGTCCAACCTTTCCCTTTTTCAAACACAACCATCACCCTTGAGCCACTTTTGACAATTGTGAAAAACAAATGCCCCTTTTTAGAAACAACATTTTTTAGAAAGGCCCCGTAGTATGGGTTTCGTCACAGAAAAAAGCCCCCAAAAATTAAAAACCCAAACCCTTGACCCACTTTGGCCCAATTGGGGAAAAAAAAATGTCGGGGTTAGAAAAAAAACTTTTTTTAAAAAATAATGGGGGCCCTTTTTATATTGCTGCTTTTCCCAAAGCAGCATGACCCAAAAAATTATAAAAATTCTTCTCAGCCCTTTTTTAAAAATTTGGGTGGGGGGAGAAATTCCACTTAAAGCCACTTTTCTGTTACAAAGGGGACCATGATTTTTGCTTATCTCACAGAAACATGCCCCCCAAAAAATTTAAAATATGATTTCCAAGCCACTTTTAAAAAATTTTGGAAGGAGGAACCCCCAAATTTAGAAGCCAAAATTTCTGTTCCAAAGGACCATAATTAAAGTTTGTATCTCACAGCAAAAAAGGGACCCCCAAAAAATTAAAAAAATAGGACTTCTAACCACTTTTTAAAAATTTGTGGGGGAAAAAATTCCCAAACTTAAAAGCCATTTTTCTTTTCCAAAAAGGGACCAAAATTTATAGCTGTATCTCACAGCAACTTTAACCCCCCAAAAAAATTATAAATATGACTTCTCAGCCACTATTAAAAATTTTGTGAGGAAAAAAGCCACTTAGAAGTCCACTTTTCTTTTTCCAAAGGACCATAAAAAAATTTTGCTGTATCTCACACCCAACGGACCTAAAAACCATTGACAATGCAAAAACTTTTTAAGATAAAGTGAGTAAAGGGGGAATAGGTTTTTGTCATGAAACCTTGCAGTCTTTTACAGCCCTCCTCCCCAAAACCAGCAAAATGAACTTTTTGGGGAAAAGAGAATAAAAAATTTGAGTAAAAATGAAAAAATTTAAAAAAAATATTTTTCAAGAGGCCCCATTTCGTTTGAAAAGGTTTTTTAAGTAAACTGGCAACTAATCGGTGCCCCGGGCAAAGGGGCCCCACAAATCATCAAGATCCATGCCTGAATTCATTTTAGGAAATTTAAAACCCATCCACATTATCTGGGAAAGCCGATGCTTTGCTGTAAGGGACTCCCCATCGTGTTTTAAAGGGGTTCCGCTCAGATATGACGCTGGCTGCGGGCAGGAAAACACCTTTATGGCGTGACGAGCCAGCTGGGGCCCTTCGCCCCTTTTTGGATAAAAAATTTTTCCAAAGGGGCCCGGGAAACCCAAAATTGCAAAAAAAATGGGTTTTTGGGAGACCGGGTATTTCTTTCCACCATGATCTAAGCAGCCCTTTTGTTGTTGAAGTTTGCCCGCATTGCATGCGGGGTTTGGGGTTTGGAAAACAAAGTTTTCCCAAAGGGGTTTCACCCATTAGGCTTCTCCCACCTTTGCCTTTTTCTGCCGCAACGGCTACTTGGGCACTCAAACTGCTGTCACGTCGTTTGATGTTTTTCCCCCATGACTTTTGGGGGAACGTGAAGCAGCCCGCAACAGATTTCCCCCCATTGATAAAATCAGAAAGGGTCACCATTTCCTGAAATTTTTCCTTTTTTTTGGGGTGGGGGGAAAGGGAAAATTTGCTGTTTTTTGTTTTGTCCCGGGGGGATCCAGGAGGGGGGCCACCCAGAAACTGTTGTTCATTTTGAAATGGCCTTAATGCGGGGAACATGTTGGGAAAAATTGGAGCACCAAGCACCCCATTTGAGGGGAGGGACCCTTTTGTTTTCCCCAAGCCTCTGGGTCGAGGGGCACTAGCAAACTGATCTTAAACCATCTCCCCCTCCCCCAAAAATTTTCGGGGCCAACCTCTTTCCAAGGCAGGCCCGGTCGGAAACCCAAGGGTGTCTGGGAAAATTACCTCCCCCCTCCTCCCCCCTCCCCCTCCCTCCGGCACAGTTTCCCAACACACCCCCGGACTTGCCAGAATGAGCACCCGGGAAGAGCTAAAGCGCCCCCTTTTGAAACTAGCTTTTAAACCCCGAACCACTGCCAATGAAGACCGATGAAAATTTTTTAAACTGTCGGGCCCTTGGGGGATTTGACGGAGAGAAAGGCTCCGTGTCCGCATCTGTGTTCCCCCCTCCTCCTCCTCGCTGGCGGGGCCCCCTTGTTTTTCCGGGGTTTTCCAACGATCGTTTCCCAAAATAAGAACACCACAATGCTCAAGCTGACAAAGGGGATTGTCCGGGACTGACCATTTTGGGGGCTTCTTTTAAAAATGGCAAGGATGGTGCAGACTTTTTTCACCGCCTTTCCCCTCTCGGTGGTTCCAAAAACCCCGAGGGCCCGTACCCGCTGCTTTTTCGGGCCATGTTTTCACTTTCGTACTGCGTAAATTTTATTGCGCTTGCTGCCACAATCGCTGGACATTTGGGGGGTTGGGAAATTTCCCGCGTGTTGGGCCAAATCAACAAGAGATGGTTTGACGGGAGGGCCCGAGCGGGGCCCCTGCAAACGGGAGCCAGGGGGGGACGAAGCAGGGTTCAAACGGGTGAAGTGCGAACTCAAGACCTCGAGCCTTCTTCAGCAGGCAGTTTCCCCCACCCCGGTACTCTTTAGAAATTTCCCGGAACAATTTTATGACATTTTCCAGGCAAAGGATTACTCCCAAACCTTAAACCCATCAAAAGGGGGGGCCAGCAATTTCGCCCGTTTTCGCACCAAACCAAACCCTTTCGGGACAAGGTTCTTGTCACCCAGGCCCCCCTCGGTCTCGTTGCTTAGAGCCGCGACAGATCCCCGACCTGTTTTTGGACGGTCCCCCCAACAGATTTAATTTTTAACACGGGGCCCGGTGTCCCCTGGGGACGTGGGTTGGGCCCCCAGAGGGGCCCCTTGGGGGGGAAAAGCCCCGGGACCCCTCCCTGCGGTTTTGGGAAAAGCGTCGCCGAGCCGAAAATCCACCGTCACCAAACCAAACATCCACCCACTCCCCAGTGAGCGTCACAGAGATTTTAAAACGCCTGGCCGGCTTACTAGTCCATGGTCGGGGGTGAGATGGGCTTTTTTTCCCACACAAACAACAAAGGCTTTAAATTTTAAAATGACAAAGTTTGGGTTGGGCCCGGGGAGGGAAAAGGCTTTTTTTTTGGCAAAGAAAGCCTGCTCGGCATCGGTATTGGGGGGAAGCGAGGGCCATGACGTGGCGAACCCATCTGTGCCACCAGACGGGAAACAACATTTCCCAAACCAAAAACCCTTTGGGAATGCCGGGCGTTCAAAGCCCTTTTTGGGTTTTTTATGGTTTTGGGTTAAAGTGTTTTTTTTCGCTCCCCCAAAACCTTTAAAACAGAAGGGCTGGCCCGCTAGACTTGGGCCCCTTTTACGGCGGCAGGGCTTTAAAATGGCGGAAGGGGAAAAAGGGGGAGGATGGGGGCTCCCGGGGGTGCGGTGGAAATCGGGCGAACCCGGGGGAAAGGCCCGAAGCGGAGCAGATCCCGATCAGACTCTGAGAGACATGGGCAGCCTGGAATGCTTGGTGGGGGGCGGAGGAGGAGGAGGGGAAAACAGAGGGGTGTGACAGTTGGTTTTTGGGCCCCCGGGTCGGTCCCCGGCCTTTTTTGGCCCAAATGTTTCCCCCCCAAATTTAACTCATGCATTCGCTGCATGTGAAAAAACAATTTTGGGGTGGGTTTAAACCCCTTAAAATTTTTTGCCCCCTACTTTTGCGTTTACGGCAAAGGGGGCATAAAACATCGCTGGGGGAATCAGAGGGTTCCCCAAAAAAGGGCCCGGGTTGAGAGGTCCTGGACCTTTTTGACGGGGAAAGCGAGGGGCAGGGGTTTTTTGCTTTAAACCCTGGCGGGGGAATATATCAGCCGGGCTTCTTCGACCCCCCCTTTTCCCTTTTTTTGGGGACCCATTGACAAATAAACCCCCTCGTCTTCCTCCCCCTCCACGAAAGGGGCGCCGCAAGCAAATTCCCGTGAAAAAAACCAGGATGGATCCGCAATGTCGTCATCATCACAAACATCAACACAGGTGACTTGGCCCTCCTGCTTTTTGCAAACCCGAAGGGTGCGGGCTTAAAAAGAAAGGGGGACTGCAATGCGTTGCCCCACCGCCCGGGATTTTTGCCCCATTGACCCCTTCCCTTTACCACCTCCGAAGGCATCAGTAAAAAGGGGCCCAAGCAGACTAAATCATTTCCCCTTGATCTTTTTAAAAAGCCTTCTACCCCAACCCCCCCTTTTAAATGGTAATTTTTGCTTTTAAATTCTTTTTAGCTAAAATACAAAAAAATGGGTTTAAATCCCTAATCAAACTAAATTTGGGAAAAGGGTCACCGCTAATATTGAGGTTTTTTCCCTGTGCAGAAATAGACTAATCTCGCTGTGCTTTTTGGCCACAGGCAGAACGCAGGTCCTACCCCTTTTAGACCGAGAGAAATGAGGCGGAAAACGGGAAACGCGGGTTCTATGTAAAAAAAAAAGGGCCCCCCCCCATTGTTTTTTCCACCCAAAACGAAACCAAAACCATCCCAAGTCATGACGTCGCACCACATCTCACCCTGCTCTTTTTCTGTAATCTGATTTGCTGGCCGAAAAATTACAGGAAGCGCCCGAAAAAGGCGCGATCTTAATAGATGAGAAAACAGAAAAAAACCTTTAAATTTATCGCATAAACGGGAAATTTCGATCCCCATAAAAACCTTGCCGATTTCAACTTTGTCGATAAAAATCGCTCAACACTAGCCTTAACTTGAAATCAATTTATTAAATAGGTTGTCTAGTTCCTAAAAATTTTTATAAAAATAAAAAGTATACTCCCATTCCTGCACCACTCTGATCCAGTGCTGGGTCTCTCCGATCTCCTGTTTATGTACCTCTTTTTAAAAAGGGGAAAACATCCCCCCCCCTACGGGCCGTTTTTTTGGTTTGCAGCGATCACTTTCAACTTTCCCCTTACACCCAAGATCAAAAGAAAACATCCGAAAGGTGATGTAAGCAGAGGCATGTGACCACCCCAGCAAATCAGCGGCTGAAGCGGTGATGTCCCCATTCAGAAGTAGAAGATTGTAAAGAGGGGACCAGAAAAACTCAGCACTGGAATAGAGGAGGGAAGAAAGGTGAGTATAGTTCTTTTTCATCAGGCACCAGCAGCTTAGTATGAATTTTTTTGTATGAACTGGACAACCCCATAAAACTACAAAGCCTTGTGGTAAGCGGGGTTATATTTTAAAATCCTTTGGTTTCTGCATAATAATACAAAATCCAAAACACTGTGGGATCTTCAAATTTGCTTTTTTCCTGGTTTTTTTTAAATGGTCACTTTTTGTTAACATATGCAGACTTTTAGGATAAAAAAGAAGTAAAAAAACTAGACGAAAAAAAAGGGTTTTTTTCATGATCTACAGCTAAAGGGCATATGTATATGCAATAAATATTTGAAAAGATAATTATGAAATTTATAAAATTAAAATTTAATGATTCCCTTGTTGATGAGCATATGTTCCACGATTGTTGCCATAGACATGCTTGAACTAGCTCTTCAGTAAAAATCCTCTCAGTGGTAATGCCAGCATCACATGCTTCTTTGCGCTTAAACACAGCTGTTAACACTTGTGTTCTCTTTAGCAGTGGAGAGTAAGTGAGATTTAAAATTAATGGGTATTTGTACATAGAACCATGTAGTGCTCAATCATCATTCACTAGAAGTCAAGCACTTACTTTATTCAGTTTGAGGGGCCCTTGGATGGCTGAGAAAAAAAAAAACCCTTTACAAAAATAAAACCAAATAAATTTTTGAAAGAGAAGAAAATTTTCATTTATTCTTGAGTTCTTGTTCATTTTTCTTTGTTTTTCAGAGAACCACAATGAAATATACTTCAGTTCTGGATTTTATGAGGTTTTTGCTACCACTACACAATAATCTCAATATATTGACCATTCACAGGGACAGCTATATTTAGTTTATTTCTGGTGACTGTTGAGTTAAGGTGGAATTTCCCAAAGTTTACATAGCCCCCCAACTATGCAAATGTAAAAATTTTTAACCCTTGTTCAATTTTTTTTTTGCAGATACTTTTCATTTTGGTTAATGTGCTTATTTTTTAAAACTCCCTTTTTACAAAAAAATATTTTAAGTCCCTAAGCCATTTTTTAAATTTCCCCTCAACTGCAAAGTGATACTTTTTCCCGGGAAAAATAATTTACTCAAAAATGCTGGCTTTTTAGAATTCCTTCTGAAACCCTTTCAGCACCCCCTTTTTTCTGTAACTTTAAATTTAAAAGAATCCTAATTTCACTGTTTCCTAATACCTGATGTTGTGATGGTTTAACTAAACCCTTTTAAATTGAAATTGTTAAATGTACTTTCAACCCTTTAAACCCAAACCATTTTTGAGGAAAAAATGGAAGGATACAAGCTTTACGTACAAATGTTAAATATTCAATGGGTTTGAAAACCCATATTTTTGCCTATTTTCACCCCCAAAAAAATACATATTTAAAAGAGACAATTTGGGGAGACATGTAAAAAAATTTAAAGGGCGCATCGAAGGGGCCTTTTTTTCCCATCTTTTTTCATTGTAAAATGCGCCGGAATCTATGTCTATCAAAAGCAAACACGAAAAGCAAAATCGCTGGAGTTTCACCCCCCTTTTTCGTAGCCCCATCACATTTCATAGGGGGTTGGTCAGAGAAAAGCGGAATAAAACACGCCTTTTTATTGAAAACCGTTTTTCCCCTGTTTTGGGAAAAAAAATTGGGAAAAGCCCGGGGTACCACGGTGAAACGGTTTCCCCCAAGAAAGGGCCCTTTTGGGTAGTCAATCTAAGGGGTTTTTGTGTGTTTCATAATGGCATCAAAATACTGCAAATTTTTAATCAACAGAGGGTTTTAGACCAAAAAATCACTGCAAATTATAACCCCCCTGTTAAAACATAACTTTTACAAACAAAAAAAAAATTTTTACTACCCCAAACCCCCCATATGTTACCACTACATCCAAAATGATACAGCATACTTTGCACTATCCTCAGTGGAGTAATTTGCCCCGAAAAGGGGGCTCCGCTTTTGTGACAGATAATAAATTTCATATGCTTTTAAATTGGGGAAACCTTTCATCCCAGCAAACCCGACGCTTTTTTCCCCCCTGCAATTTAAATGGGTTTATTTAGGGGGTTCAAAAAAAATCCTCCCCGCTTTTGGAATAAGATTACGCAATATACAAAAGCATATACAACCTAACCCATAACACATATACCACCTATCAAAAACAGGGTAGGGAACTTTATACTTACTTAGATTTGCCAAAAGGTTTAAAAAATGATTTACCCCGCAGCTCCTTTGGTATGCTGGCACCCCCGGATAAGAGGGATACGAGCTAAACATCTCCCCTTCCCCTTTAAAAAACCTTCAATGACCCCCCAAGGGGTATAACAAACAAGCCCCTAACAAATTCCGCTTAGGTGGTGTTTTTGTTTATAAACCCATTGCCCGGGTTTTCCGTATAATTTGTGCGGGATTCCCCCCGCCATTGAAATTTTCCCGGGGTTCCCCATGCGGGGACTGCGGGAAAGTCCGGGAAGGGAAAAAACAAAGTCATTTTTCCCGGTTTTTGGTTTCCGCCGGGGGAAAAACACCGGGGCATTTTCTGGAAACCGGCCCATTCCCCATGCGCCGCCCCCCGGCGTTCTGAATGCCGCAACCTGCGCATGTCCGGAAAGAAAAAATACATGTCATTTCCGGTTTTTGCCTTTCCTTTTAAGGGTGACTTATCCATACCAAATATACACCAATATCCCCTTTAAGGCCTTGTTGGAAAGGAGACCATTGGTTTTGTTTAAATGTGGGCAAAGATGTGTAAACCTTCCAAAACATAAAAAAACAATTTCCACAAAAAGTGCCCAAATTTGGGAAAAAAATTTTTTCATCCGTGATTTTGCCAACGTAGGAAAAAGAAGGAGTAGTTTATATGTGTCTTTTTGCCCCTGCCCACTGAATTTTATTGGAAAAACAAAGAGAAAAATTAAAAGAAGGGGGGGGAAAAACATCTGGGGGACAAAAAGAAATAGGGGAAAACACCCAAATAGCCCGACATGTGTGAGAACATCATAATGGTGAATGGGAAACTCTGCGCTTTTTTGATCTTAGAGGTTTTTTAGACCATCCCCCAAGGGGGGGAATTGGGGTAGGGCAATCCATGGGAAAGAGGCCCCAAAGGACTTTCGAAAGGGGAAACGTTTTATCCAAAGGGCCTTTAAAGAAAAAACTTTTTTCAATTTGGGTGTTTTTTTTGAAAAGACCCCTGGCTTTGGGGCTGTTTTACTTCTGCCCCCGCTTTATTTCCACCTCCCCTGGAGGACCACTTTTGGCTCTTCAAATCTACCCTTGGGTATGCATCGTTTCTATATTTATTAATTTTTCATTATAACCCTTTGGGTTTCTTACAGTCTGATAATTTTAAAGTCAGCTGAGGACAGTGGGAAAGTCTATTCCCCGAAATTTTGGCCCCCGAAATTTTGGGCCCCTGTTTTGCTTTTGACGTCTGTGATAAGGGAGGGGGGTTTCTTTGGGAAATTTTTTACAATTTAAAGTTAGCGGGGACGTCCCGCCACAACAGGTGTTTTTTCTATAAAACATTAAAGTGGATGGGGGAGCCCTTGGGAGCGAGTGCGGGCCCGCCATTTGGGCCCAATTTTCTGCTCTGTTTGGGGAGTAAAAATGGACATGCGCACATTTTTTAGGAGGGCCCCACGCGAACCGGATTGGGGATTTCTTTCATGCGCAGTGTGGGTTTCCCCGGCAGCACAACCGGAAATGCATGTAATTTTTCGTTTCCCACATGCGCATTTCAAACATTTAGAACGCCCCGGGCGGCGCATAGACTTTGGGGCCCGGGGTTTCCCAAAATGCCATGTCCCTTCCCCCGGCCCCAACCGGAAAGACATGTATTTTCCCTTCCCCGGGCATGCGCAGTACAGCAAACCTAACGCCGGGAAATCCCAATTTGGGAGGGGACAGGGGCACACAAAATTTCCCGGAAACCCCGGGAATAGTATAAACTAACACACACCGAAAAAACGGGAATTTTTAGGGGCTTGATTGTTATACACTTGAGGGGCATTGAAATTTTTTTAAGGGAAGCCAAAAGAAAAAAAATTTCTCTGTATCCCCCTTATCCTGGGGGCCACATACCCAAAGGGGCTGCGAGGGTCATCAAATTTTTATACCTGGCCCGCATCTAAGCTAAGTTCCTCTCCCCATCTGATTTAGAAAGGTGGGATAAAGTTTTTATAGATAGGTTTTAAATGCTTTTATATAGCGTACTCTTAATTTCCCCCGAGAGGAGTTTTTTAATCCCCTGATTTAACCCCAAATTGCACGGGGGAAAAAGCTTTGGGGATAGCTGGATTTAAGGGTTTTTTCATACACCATATATGATAATTTTCTTTCACTAAAGCGGAGCCGCCCTTTATCGGGCGATTCCCCACTGACGGGGAAAGGGACAGTAAACTGTAACATCTAGGTATGAATGGTAACAAAAAAGGGGGTTTTTGGGAGTAAAATTTTAGATAGTCATAAAAGTTATTTTTTTTAACAGGGCCATAAATGGCATCTAAAGTTCCAAACACGCCTCCCTGGTGGGTTTTGGGTGTACAGAACTTTGGCGCATTACTAAAAACACCAAACATTGTTAAAAGGGCCCATATATAGATTTGGGAAAAACAAAAAAAAGTAATTAAATACCATGGTTTATTTAAAAAAGAAACTATTTTCCTGATCTGTTTGGGGGGAACCACAGGTCCCACAATCCCTGTGCTGGCTGGTCTTGCCGTATGTAGAATAAAGGGTGGAACAGCAAAAAAAAATTTTTCAACACTAATCATAAACTGATAAAAACTTCCCTTTCCCAAAACGAAAATTCGGGAAAAAAATATAGGTCATGGTTTTTTAATTTTAAAATTTAAATTTTTAGTTTCTAAAATTTTTTAAATACTTTAAAATTTGGGAGAATTTTGATTTTTTTTGGGGATATTAAAATAATTTTATATTAATTTGTATATGAAAAAAAAAAATAATTTTAAAATTCTTTTTATATATTTGATAATTTTTTTTTTTTCCCCCCAAAAAAAAAAATTATTTTTTAAATTATTGTCCCTGGTGAATTTTTTAAAAAATAATGGCCCTTTTTTTTTCCCTAAAACACCAAATCTAGTTTCCATTTCAACCCCCCGGGCTTCAGGCAAAAAACCAAACTTTAAAAAATAGGTCTGCCTGTTCCAGTTTTTTATTTTCCTAGCCCTTTGCCGCCCCCAAATTTCATATATGTTTTTCCCAAAATAGTTTGAATGTTTTCACATACATCCATAAATGCCCCCCCCAATTTTTTGGAAACATTAATAATTTGTCAAATTTTGCCCGAAAAATTAACCAATAAGGGCTTTTGATGCGCCAAACATTGCACACCTCCCCACTTTGTGAAATTTTTATCAAAAAAAGGGGCAAAAAAACCCTTCCACAAAATGTCCCCCCTTTATTTTTAAAACCCATATTTTTTTTTAATTAGGGGGGATTTTTTTAAAACTTTCATAAAGGCCTTTGAAAGCAAAAAGTGCTGAATTATCAATTCCTGTGCTGGATTAGCAAAAAAATTAAAACTAAAGGTTTTTTTTGGTTCTTTTAGGAAAATTTTTAAAATCTGGGCGAGATTTAAACAACATTTTTAAAAATTTCAGGGGGAAAAAGTGGGGGGAAAATGTTTCCCCTAGAGTATGTTGTAATTTTAATTCAACATTTTATTGTATTATCTTGGCCATAATAGAAAAAACATCCGTGTTTTTTACAGTCAGGGGTGGGATTCAGATTTCAACAATAGGTCCTTGCTTGGCATCATGTATGCCCGGTGTGTCATTGAAAATTATTTTTCTCTAATAAATATACCCTTTGTCAAATTAAGGTAACCACTGCTATATATTTTTTTATTCTATGAAACTACAGCTTACAGAATTGCCTAACAATGTTAAGGATTTTCTAAGAGCAGGGGAGTAACTGAAAATGGCAGTGCCCCATAGTAGACTTTTCAGGCTCCTCTTCCTCCCGATCCGAAAAAAACCCAACTAATCACATATTCAGAAGCATCCCGCACACATCACTCACATGGCAGACACATCCCGCATACATCACTCACATGCTGGACACGTACTGATATTTCAATTAGTGGACTGCGATTCTTTGATTGTTTACACAATAGATTTTACTTCATTTTCTTGTTGAAGGAGCATCATCCTCTTTAGCAGTCACTGAATACTGGTAATTTAAATAGATAATACATTCATAAAAACATCAAATATCTACATACACACAGATATATATTCATACACACATTACAGAAACCTAGACACACATATGGAATACACATACAGTCACATCCATATACACATTTACTTACTTGTGTGCAGTGCAGCTGGCTCACTCAGTCTAGGGATCTTGGGAAGACATAGTGGTTGGCTTCATGGCAGCAGCTTCCTGTCATGAGCTGATCTCAGCCCGGCAATGAATACACCCCTCCTCCACTGTTCCCACCTCCGTGCACAGACACCGAAGAAGCTGCATCAATATTACAGCAGCTGGAGCTCTTGTAAGATACTTTTAAGCAGCCCTGTGGAGCTGTGAGGGAAACGGACTGCCCCCTAGTGATGTTATGTCTCTTATGACAGGGCCTGGCTGAGCCTCTCAGTGAGTGCGTGCCCCGTAGCAGTCGTTACGGCTGCTATGGTGGTAGTTCTGCCACTGGCTATGAGTTGTTTCATGGACAAGAATGCTACAGACCTTACAAATGAGCACAGAACTAATAAAGTCAAAGGCAGAATACAATGACATTTAGTGACTCAAAGGTCATGTTTTTTCTGTTAATTTTCCTTTTCTTTTGCTCTAGACTGCCATGTTTTCCTTAGCTACGTCTCAATAGAATGTGCCACCCAGAAATATTCAGCTCTTCACTTTTACAGTAGATACTTATCCTCTATACTAGGAAAAGCTCCTCATAGTGCTATATACCGTGCCACATGAGTATATTAATGCCACAAGCTGTGCAATCCCAAAATAATAACACCACATACTATGTCACTTGAAAATAACACAACACACTAGACTTTGTGAAATAAATTATTTGCACTGTCCTCTGAGATATAAAAAATCTTACACAATAAAGTGAATTAAAGTACACACTGTGCCCATGGATAACATTTATTACACACTGTGCCACTCACCCAAGTAAAGATACCTATGTGTCTATGCTCGGCCTCTCCTGGCCATGCTTGGCTTCTGAATAAGGATGCAGGTATCACCATTACTTAATCATACCATATGCCATCTAAATGGAAACATTAAATGGCAAGAAGCGCAGCTGGGGTTTCTCTTGCACCCACCAGCACCCTGTTATTTACATGCATATCCTAAAGGCACATTTACAATTGCATTCAAGGGAACCAATTCAGGATCCTATTATTTTAGCAAAATGCTTAAGAGATGTGAAAAGAACTAGTGAGATTCCATACTCTTTTAATAGTTATTAAACTTGCATGGCTTTTTCTGGAGGAGAAACAAACCAATAACAATATGCATAAAACTGAATGTTCTACATGGCACCTTTGAGTCATTTTTTAGGCATTCAATCAGTGGAGTCACAAGATTTAGGGAAACTAGAAACTTGAAATAATATGTAAAAATTCCAAGAGCCGCAAGAGGTGAGGAATATACAGTCACAGCAATGTTTCCACCTGATAAGGTCTTTATAAAGATTTATATTATTTCTACATTTGGTTACCCGCTGGATGCGGTCTCTTCTTCTATGGCTTTTGAGCATATTTTGCCTCATAGATTCAGGGGTTTGAGACATTGTATCCATTAAATCTAAAAGTTATGCTGCCTGGTCTTTTTTGATTTTTGTTAGAGAATAGTTTTCATGATAGTGAAAGGAGAGGAAGATTTCTACTTCTTGGTGCTCAGAAGACAAGCTGATTTAAATGTTTGGCAAACTACAGCCCTTTTGTTTGGAGAATTCATGTAAATTTCTACTCAAGATATAAAATCAGGTAATAGGGATGGAGATATGAATCTGACATGTAACCAATGTGAAAATAGAAGACCACATCAACTATTTGTATATTATCTTATACGTTAGAATGTTTTGAAGATCAACACAGCAGTATTATAGGATGGATTTCCATTATGATTAGTTTTAAATATGATATTGTTTGTCTTAGCTACTGGTTTATTAAAACTAATGTACAAAAGAATAGATGATCCTGTCTTGTACTAGCTAGAGGGCTTTAAAAAATTTGTTGTATACAATTACCTTACAGTATGTGTTAAGGAATTCTGGGACCACCTTTGTTAACCATTCCCATGCATGACCAAACAACAAGAACATTTATGATTTTTTTAAACAGAATATAACCATCACGATGCCTAAAGACTGAGAATTCAATTGAAAAACCTATAAGAACCAAAATATCGTATTAATTCATTAAGTCAAACTGCTTGTATCTACACTTGTATGACTAGAATTATGGTTCATTAACTTCATTTCTTTATATGAGTTAATTAGCTCAGAGGAGGCCACAAATTAATTACTAGCTTATATAGTTTGTGCAGAAAAGCGTTCTGTTTATTTAGTTTCTCCTATTAACGTTTAATCTCTTTAAACAATAAAAGAAGTAATTAGTATTTAATACACAAAAATGGAAGCATCATTGACATATTATTGGCCAAAATGTTTTTGTTTCTTTTTCATCACTTCAGCGAATGTGTTTCTACACAAAGGATTCCTCCAAAAGTTCTCAAAATGGACATTTCTGTAAACTAAGAGGTATGGCAATAGCAGTTAATACTGAAGCGGCTTTATCACAGATGTCTTAACAGATGTATCTAGCTAAAGTGTTATTTTTCCAATATACTGCAATATATACTGTGTAAAAGTATCAATTCAAATGACTCTCGCTAATAGTTTAAAATCTGAGAAATCAATTTTAAAAGGTGATGTTTTAACCCTTTAAAGGCTAACTTATTTTTATTTTTTCATCTATGCCATCCAATAGCCATAACACTTATATTTTTCTATTAACATAGCTGTATGAGGGCTTTTTTCTTCTGAGATAAGTTGTATTTTTTAATGGTACCGTTTAATGTACCATAAAATGTAATGAGCAACTTAACAAAAATTATTAGTTAGGTATAATGAGATAAAGAGACTGAGCATTTTTTTGGGTTTCACAAATTTTAGAGTTCATCTTACGGTATAAACGACATGTTATCTTTATTCTGCAGGTCAGTTCTATAACAGCAACATCAAATTTATATAGTTTTCTTATGTTTTACTACATAGTTTTTTTTTTTAAACTGGGGGCAACAATTATATAACTTGGCCCCTACACACCCATTCTAAATAGATATAGGGGAGTGTATAATATGACAGCATGGATGAAAGTGTTATGGGCCAAACATTTAGGCGCATAGAGTGTTATGCGCCAAACTTTGTATGGTAGTTTCACACAAAACTTTGGTGCATTCTTGGCACATTAAAAATTTTCATGTCTAGTGCAGACTGTGCCAAGTTTCAAACATCAATAGAACAGAGCACTGTCAATTTTTTTGAGCAATGCATGGCAAAAAAATGGCGCATGCGCGTTCATAGATGTCATCCTAGTTTTTTTCTCAACATATTCTGAGACCTTTTTAAAAAATGTTAGCAAAGGACCTATGTGAGAGCTTGTTTGTAATTTTCATTAAATTTTTTTCATTTTGGGGTACTTTCACATCCAAACTTCCTCAGCATGTGACTTGGCTGCAATTGCAAAGATTTGTCTGTTTTCACACACTTACTCTTGCTCTCATCTTCCATTCTGTTTGCAAACTGAGTATAACTCACAAGCTAACTGTGTTCATACAGGCCACACTACCCAGATATACACTGCTACCACCTTTAGTTTTTTCCCTCTATCACCTGAGGTCTGAACCTATGAAAGTTTTAAGCTGTTATAGGCAAAGGGTGCAGTGCTATCAAAAAGCACAAATAGAGACAAAACTTAATGACTTAAAGGGGTTCTTGGGACTATCTTTTATTTGTTATAGGTCTCACAGCTTAATTTTATTGAACTCAGTAATTGATACTGATTAAAAATTATTTATCTGTTCTGCTTTGCAAAACCAGGCAGATAGGCTTGTCTTACCCTCCCCCCATATCTCCTGCAAACCATGCGATGTAAATTGAATGACATTTTTGTCATCACTCAATGGATGTACTTAGAAGCCAGGCTCAGCTCAGAACACCCATCCCCTCCTCCCTGTAGTGGGAATGACCTGAGCAGAGAAATATCTGGCTGTCTCTAGTGACTTATCAATCACTATGTAAACAGATGTACTGACATTAATGTAATCATTCAAGTACAGAGCTGGAGGGGGAGGGTGTTATATACTAATGTTAACACATACAGTGATAACTATGTGTTCATAGCGACTCAGCACTGCTAGCTATTAGAGTCTAGGTGTCTTCATTATTGTGCACTGTTTTTACCTCTTATGGTAGAAGAAGATGTCTTTTTGATAAATTTGCAAAATAAACCTTTTCACCTGCTCAGAAGACTTGCATTGTTTGATCAGCTGAAGGTGCATTAGGACCTCTGAGATTTTTCAGCAGCAGTCAGAAAAAAAGTCTGCTTACGGCTTCTTATATAGTGGTGGCGCCAAGGCAAAGCGTTATGAGAATGCATTGACATCACTTGGTGCAGGGATGATGCAACATCCCCTAAAGCAGGCACACAGCATTTCCATGATCAAAAACTGATTGTTTCGGGGGATGTCAGGTCACCTACATTTCTTGAATGCTAAATAGGCCATCCAGTGTCCTTGAAAGCTGGGTGATGCCACATTCCCCGCAGCAATCAGAGTTACAATGATTAAATAGCTGTGTACCTTCTGTTTTGGATGTGCAGCACAAGCATAGAAATATAGAAACCAAATTATATATAATTGTACATGTATTACATATATTATAGGATGAGTAAATAATTTTTTATTTTTTTTTTACCATGTTACAAGCTGATTGGTGCACTGCAAAAGTGGATATCATGATAGATGAATAAAGAGGAACGAGAAAAGAAACAAAACACATAAATGTAGTGGAATATCTTTACTTTTCAATATAAATGCTGTTTATAGTGTTCTATGAAATCATTAGAAACCCATTTAATAATACTAGCAGTTTTAAAATAAAAAAGGAGAAATAACAGAAAACACCCAAACACTTGCAAGCTGTAGGAGCTCCTCTGCTCACAGAGATTAAGAGTAACACAGATGACACAGTTCAGACTTAAATTGAACCCCACACTAAACACTCTGTTATTAAAATAATGTTTTCACAATATCAGTCTTTGGCTTAGGTTCTAGAACAGAACATCAGTTCATTAGAACAATTAGTTGTTCCTAAAGGGGTAGGGAGGTGCTGAGGGAAGCGACACAAAATATTTTATAGTGTGTCCTCTTATTCTCATGTCTATCGGCCAATCTTCTAAAGTGTATATAACTTAGGCCTAATGGCAAAAGTCACACTCTCTCTCAGTCCCTGAATAACCTGTACTCTGGTCCTCTATAAACTATGCCAGAACATTTCTAGCCACGTTTTCTTGACTTTTTATTGACAGTGACATCCAGATATGGCGACTCTTTATTACAGGTACATTTTGATACTTTTTTTTGTTTTAGGAGGCATAGTGTTCAATAAGTAGCCATGGGGTAAATAGTCTGATTTTGCTATTGCTTTTAATGTTTTTTATATAATAATTGTAAAAAAGAGTATATCCCTATGTTCTTTGGTTTTCTGATAATTGAAAGGTTAGTATTAGTGATGAGCAAATTTCTCAAAAATTAAGTTTGGCTGATTCGCCAAATTTTTCCCAAAAATTTGGTTTGTTAGAATTTTTTACAAGTCAAGACAAATCGCTTAAAAAACAGCAATTTTCTGGCTGCAGAGAGCCTATATGGTGTTGTAGAACATTGTGCCATGTAGAAATATGCATTGGGAGCATGGTTTGATATTGAAACAATGCTGTGTTTCAGTATTACACACAGATGACAGGCGCCACTCTTAGAATTGCTTCACACTTCACTTATCTGGGCAGTGACGGGGTCAAAACTGACCAAATAACTGAAGTGGGAATGCAGCCTGACAGGGTAATGTCAGTGCCAGATAGAAAGAACCAAGCAGAGGGCCAAGATCCCACTATATGTAACGTCAAAGAGCACACTCCTTTTACACCGTCATCAGATGATTCCACAGATTATAGCAGAACCTATTCTGTTAAACGTTGATACATGTAGAGCTACAAAGAGTTACTTTTTTCACTTATTGTGGTGAACTAGCTTTTAAATATAGTGTGTGTATTTCTCACTCCATTATATTCAGGTTATTATTTTGTGATATTATTCTCTGCACCAAAGAGTTACTTTTTTCACTTATAAGGTGAAACACCTGTGTGCAGAAAGTGAAGTGGGGCTAGGGACTTAATGTTGGCACCACGGCCCTGCGTCAACATATGCAGCTTCCTCATCCAGTGGCCTGGCAAAACCGTGTCTCAGATGTGGTGGTTCATCCTGCCCGCAACAGCGCAGTACACTGGATGCACCCATTTCAGGGAATCAGGCTCCACCACCTTCCCCTTTAAAGGGACGTCTTTTCCATCATCTACCGGTCTAGATGCTCCGCTCCTCCCATCTCATGCCAGCAGTCGTTTACCCGAGGCGAGCCAAGAGCACACAGCGCCAGCCATTCTGGGGCCAGAAGTGAAAATGTCTTCCAAGTTGGGGGTACGCGTCCCTTCATTTTTAGGTGGGGGCTCGACCATTTTAGAGAAAAGATGGGTTGTTTTTCCCAGCCGAGGTGAGAGGTGGGGCAGTGAGTGGGGGCCACAGTTACCCCAAGGGGAACTGCTTTTTTCCCCTCAAATTAGGGGACTCCCTTTTTCAAATTTTTAAAGCCCTGCTGCCCACCCCCAAAATTGACAAAATTTTCTGGATTTTTTTGGTCCTGCTCACTACGTTTAGCTGCCACCCCCCATGCCACACACTGCTGCCAGCTTCTCCTCTACCACCCACCCCTTTTTCCGGGACTGGGTTTCCACCCACCTCCCCCTCTTCACTGGGGCCCTTATGTAGCCTTTTTGATGCTTGCCACCTCACCGTCGTCCCTAAAAGGCTGCGCTGCACCTCCAGGGTTTTGTTACCATGTCACTCTCTGGCTTGATGCTGCTGCTGACGCACCCCCTTCCCTTTTTGTCCCTCCTTATGCCACCCTCAAAATTTTGCCTTGTTCCCCCTCTCCGGGCCCGAGCTGCGGAGGTTTTTGCTACCATCCCCCACGGTAATTGTGCCAATCTTGGGCCCCTCATGCTGCTGCCACCTTTTACAACTGTCATTTTGCCACTCGTAAACTACCTGCTGTTTTTCCACCTCCAAATTTTGTCATTGTGCCTTTTGTAACTTCCCCGCTGCGCCAAATGACAACTTTTCACTCGACCACCCTGGGGTTTCCTAATGTGTTTCCACCCTCCCCCACCTTGATGTTGTCAATTTTTTGGTTTTCCCCTTCTTTTAATCTGTGAGAAGGAATGAAAAAAACAAACACAACTGTTGTGTCTTCAAGAAGCCTAAGACCAGTAGACATGGTCCTTTTTTTTGTATCGGGATGCCTATGATTAGGTAGCCAAAAGTAGAAGGGGATACAAAAACAGAAGACATATGGTCAACCCTGTTTCTTTTTGGCTTTAGCAATACTGATGGATTATTAACCGATTGAAAGTGGACACTGATGGATCAAAGGAAGGGCAAAATAATTAGTGACGTCAACGCAAAATTACTGCCAACAACCTTTCTACTCTTTCGGGGGGCGGGTGAGGGAGGCTCTACATGTATCAGTGTTTAACAGAATCACCAAAAAGGAAAAATTAACCTTTGCCTGGATTAGTTTTTGGCGTTGGTTTTGGCTATCGAGACGATCGTAGTCGGCCGCTATCGATAAGGTTTTTCGATAGTGAGCTCGATTATGGCGATCCTTTAAAGCAGGGAAACAACAACACCTTTTTTTATTACCCCAAACAAGCTGGAGAAGCTGAAATTAACATCCACAACAGCAAATGGATACGTGCTACATCTTAGGCAACAACTTAGGTTATAAAAGCACAGAAAAAATCACAGACCTTTACTTCCCTGTCTTGTACCAACCTGACCCTAAACCTGCATCACCCACAAATTAAAAAGTGCCGAAGGCAGTTGTTTTTTAACCATCATGTTACTTTAACTGGACATTGAATATCCCGTACGGAAGCAGATGAGCCCCAAACCCATGACCCCCACATTTAAAAAGTGCCGAAAAAGGAGCTTTCAACCACCATTTTAGTTAACTGGACTTGACTATACCCGTCCTGGGCCCAGCATGGCCCCAACCTGCATGACCCCCACATTTAAAAAGTGCCGGAAAAAGGATTCTTTCCCAACCCCATTTTAGTTGAACTGGACATTGACTATACCTGTCCTGGGCCACGCAGGCCCCAAACCTGCATGACCCTCACTTTAAAAAGTGCCGAAAAAGGAGTCTTTTTCAAAACCCCTTTTGTTTCATGGACATTGATATACCTGTCTGGGCCACAGCATGACCCCAAAACCCGCAGACCCCCCATTTAAAAAATCCGGAAAAAGGAGTCTTTTCAACCCCCATTTTAGTTTCACTGGACATTTATATCCCCTTTTCCCGGGGCCCCAGCATGAGCCCCAAACCTCTGACCCCCCCCTTTAAAAAATGCCGGGAAAAAGGATCTTTTTAAACACCATTTTTTTTGAACTGGACATTGACTATACCCGTCCTGGGGGGCCCCAACATGACCCAGGGCCGGGGGTTCAGTGGGTCGGTGAAAGCCCAGGTGGGGCTCTTTTATTAACACGAAGTTTAAAAAGCCCTGATGACGCAGCAAAAAGAAAAAATATCGTGTGAAGCAGAGTGTGGAAGCGGGAAATGTGAGAACTCCACCTTCCTCGACACAGTCAAAACCTGGGTGCGCTTGCCCCCCCGTATGAGTGTGGACCAATTGGCTTACTTTGGGAAAAAGGTGGTTTAAATTTTTACACCCAGGTGCCCCTTTTTCTTGGGTTCTTTTTCTCATTTTACTAAGTGCTGGGGAAATGGGCTCTGTACTTTGTTTTCTGTCCGTTTCCTACTCCATTTCCTCTGAATAACCTCATTGGTCAAGTTTTTTTCCGGTACCCTCCCTTTCAATTAAGAGGAATTTTTTTAACAGCTATTTTGTACATGCAAGTTTTTTAGTACTTTAATTCTAGAAAACACATTTTAAAAAGGGATGGAATCCCACCAGGGTCTTTGTTTCTCTTTTTTTCATTGTATTAAAGGGGTTTTCACAATACAGGGATTGATAGCTATGTTAAAGATCTTGCAAAAACAAGTCATTTTTGCAATATGTGTCCATTAACAGTGTCCTACCTATTCCTGTTTCTGACAGCACCATCACTCTTGAGCCACTCTTGACAATTGTGAAGAACAAATGTCTGTTAGAAACAACATTTTTTAAATAGGACCTGTAGTATAGCTGCATGTCACAGAAAAATTCCCCCAAAAATTCAAAGCATGAACCTTGAGCCATTTTTGATCAATTGTGAAGAACAAATGTCTGTTTAAAAAACAACATTTTTTATAATAGGGAACCTAAGTATAGCTGCATGTCACAGAAAAAATCCCCCCAAAATTCAAAGCATGACCCTTGACCACTTTGGTCCAATTGTGAAGAACATATGTCTGTTAGAAACAACATTTTTTTTTATAATAGGACCTGTAGTATTGCTGCATTTCAAAGCAGCATGACCCAAAAAAATTAAAAAAAAATGACTTCTCAGCCACTTTTAAAAAAAATTGTGAGGGGAAATGCCACTTATAAGCCACATTTCTTTTACAAAGGACCATGTTATTGCTGTATCTACAGCTACATACCCCAAAAAATTATAAATATGACTTCTCAGCCACTATTAAAAATTGTGAGGGAGAAATACCACTTAGAAGTCACATTTCTTTTCCAAAGGACCATGATTATTGCTGTATCTCACAGCAACATAAACCTCAAAACCATTGACAAGCAAAAATTCCCTTAAAAGGTAAGTGAGTAAATGGAATAGGGGTGTTTTTCATGAAACCTTGCTGTCTTTTACAGTCTCCTCACAGCCAAACCAGCAAAATGAACTGTTGGGAAAAGAGAATAAAAATTCCCAGTAAGAAATGATCATTTTAAAAAAAAGTTTTCAAGAGGACCATTTCTGTTTGAAAAGGAATGTAAGTAGACTGGCAACTAATGGGTGACCTGGGCAATTGGGGCCACAACATCATCAGAGATCCATGCCTGATTCATCTTGATGAAAGTCAAACGATCCACATTATCTGTGGAAAGCCGGATGCGTTTGGTCTGTAATGACTCCTCCACTGTGCTGAAGGTCCTCAGTTTATGACGCTGGCTGCTGGGCAGGACAACACCTCTATGGCGTGACGAGCCAGCTCGACCATTCGTCCATTTGGATACCCAGAAGTCTTTTTTGGGTCCGGGAACACATGCAAAAACATCGGTGTTGAGACGCAGATAGTCGTGCACCATGATCTTAAGCTGATCTCTGTGTGTTGGATGTGTGCCCTGCATTGCATGCATTGGTGAGGTGGTAAACAAAGATTGCCAGAGTCACCCATTAGGCTTCTCCCCACCTTGCCTGCTGCTGCCGCTAACGCCTACTTGGCACTCTACTGCTGTCACGTCGCTGATGTTGTTCCACCGTACATTTGGGGAACGTGAAGCAAAACCGCAACAGATTCTCCAGTTGATCAATAGCAAGGTCTCCATTTCCTGCTTTTTTACTCTCTATTTGGGTGGGTGGAAGGAAAGTGCTGATTTTTGTTTTGTACCGGGATCCAAGGGTGGCCACCCAGTAACTGTTGTTCATTTTGATGGCCTTAATGCGGGGATCATGTTGGAGGAAATGGAGCATCCAAGCACTCATGTGAGAGATGGAGCCTTGATTTCCCAGCCTCTGGGTCGAGGGGCACTAGCAAACTGATCTTCCTCATTTTTCCTCCTCCGCCTCAAATTCGCGCCAACCTTTTTCCCAAAGGGCAGGGACGTCGGTAACATCGGTGTCTGGGAATACCTGTCCCCCTCTCCTCCTCCTCCGCTGCCTCCGGCACAGCTTCAACACAGCCCTGACTTGCCTGAGATGATGCACCCGAAGCTGATGCGCCACCTTGCACTAGCTCTGGACCCCGAACCACGCCTAATGAAGACCGATGAAATTGTGAAACTGTCGGGCCTTGTGGATTTGACGGAGAGAAAGGCTCCGTGTCCCGCATCTGTGTCCGTCTCCTCCTCCGTCGCTGGCGGGACCTGTTGTTTCAGAGTGCCCAAAACGATCGTTCCGGGAACTAAGATCACCACTATGCTCATGCTGAAAAGGGGCATTGTCCGCACTGACCATTTTGGTGGCTTCTTCAAAACTGGCAAGGATGGTGCAGAGCTCTTTCACCCTGCCTCCACTCTCGGTGGTTCAACACCCTGAGGTCCTTTACCGCTGCCTTTTCAGGCCATGTGTCACTTCGTACTGCGAAATGGCTTTGCGCGCTGCCACAATCGCTGGAGCATGTGGAGGGTGGAATTCCAGCGTGTTTGCCACGTCAACAATGAGACGGTTGACGGGGAAGGCCGAGCTGCCCTGCAACGCAGCCGGGTTTGGGGACAAGCAGCGGTGCGGACGGCGGAAGTGCGAACTCAGACCTCGAGCCTTCTTCAGCAGGAAGTCCAAAAACCGGGTAGCTCTTTAGAAATTTCTGGACGACAAGGTTCATGACATGTGCCGGGCAAGGGATGTGCTCCAGCCTACCGATCTTAAGGGCGGCCAGCAGATTTGGGCCCGTTATCGCACACCACCTTCCCTGCACAAAGGTTCTTGTCACCCAGCCAGCGCTCGGCCCTCTTGCTTAGAGCCGTCCACCAGCTCCTGACCTGTGTGTGGACGTTTCCAAGGCAGATTAATTTCAACACGGCCTGGGTCTCTGGGGCACGTGATGCCACCAGAGGCCCTTTTGGGGGAAAGAGCCCTGCACCATCCCTGCGGTTTTGAAGAGCGTGCGCCGAGCCTGAGAGCCACCGTCACCCCCAAGAATCCACCCAGCTCACCCAGTGAGCTGTCACAGAGATATAGCGGCCTTGGGCCCCGTGCTTATAGTCCATGTTCGGTGGGTGAGATGGAACTTTTCCCCGGCCCACAGATGCAGACAATGCGCTTGAAATTTTAGATGACACGTGGCTGGCCAGGGCAGGGAAGGCTTTTTTCTGGAAAAAGAAATGCCTGCTCGGCATCTGGTATTGGGGGCAAGCGAGGGCCATGACGTGGCGGAACCCATCCTGTGTCCACCAGACGGAAAGGCAACATTTCCAAGGCCAAAAGCCTGCAAAGCCGACATTCAGGCTTTTGGCTTTGGGATGGTTTGTGTTTAAAGTGTTTCTTCTGCTCCCAAACCTGGAAGACAGAAGGCTGGCTGCTAGACTGGCCGCTGTACGGCTTGCAGGTCGTCAACATGGCGGAAGGAGAAGGGGTAGGATGGGTCTCTGGTGGTGCTGGTGGGACTGGGCCGATGGTGGGGGCTGAAGCGGAGGCTGATCCCTGATCATGACTCTGAAGACATGGGCAGCTGAGGGAACGCTTGGTGGTGGCGGAGGAGGAGGAGGGGGGAGACAGAGGGTGTGAGTGGTTGGAGGCCCGGCGTCGGTCTGGCCTTTTTTGGCCAAGTGTTCCCTCCATTTCAACTCATGCATTCGCTGCATGTGACTAGACATGTTGGTGGGGGTTAAACACTTAAGTATATAGCCTCTACTTATGCGTTTACGGCAAAGGCGGCATATGACATCGCTGGGTGAATCAGAGGCTTGCTCAAAGAAGGCCCAGGCTTGAGAGGTCCTGGAAAAATTTTGACGGCGATAAGCGAAGAGTGGGGTTTGCGCTGACCGTGGCTGGCGGAATCATATCAGCGGACTCCTGCGACCGCCCCTCCTCCCTTTTTGTGGCGGGACCCGTATTGACACAAACCCCATCGTCTTCCTCCTCGTCCACTGATGAAGCGCTCGCAAGCAAATTCTGCGGAAAAGACCTGGATGGATCCGCAATGTGGTCTTCATCATCATCATCAACACAGGTGACTTGGTCGTCCTGACTTTTTGCATCCAGAAGCTGCGGGCTACAAGCAAGGGGCACTGCAAGGTGTTGCCGACCGCCCGGGATTTTTGCCGATTGACCGGCTTCCTTCAACTCCTCTGATGGCATCAGTAACTGGGCCTCAGAAGCAACTAAAATAATCCTCTTTATCTTTAAACTTGCCTTCTCACCCAAACCGCATTTTTTTCATAAAGAGGTCTTCAGACAATGGATTTTTCCACAGTGGTGGGTACACGAGTTGACATTTGGGCTGCTTCATGTTGGACGGATGCTGATGATGCTGATGAAAGACATTTGGGGGCCATGACTGCGAGGACGAGGAGGTAAGACTGCTAGATTCAGGTTGCATTAACCACTGAAGGACAGATTGGCGACGATGTTCGTTACTTAGATTTACAGGGCCCTGACCCAGCGATGACAGGCCTGACGGTCCTGCAACTGACGATCCGCTGGCATGCGTGTTGTCGCCAGCACTGGAAGGAGCACCATCTCTCGTACCCCTACCTCCATTTTGGGTACCCCCCTCTTAGCTCGCTTACCACCTGCATTTCGCTCCATGTTCAGAAATATAAAAATTTGAGAAGGTATGGAATAGTTTTGGAAAGTCTCTTATTAAAAGACGGCAAATCACAGCTATTCTCAAATCCCTTTTAATCAAAACAAAATTGCTGGATTCAAATTAACTGCAAGGTGCTATCAACAATCTGGACTGGGCAAAAGTCCAAAAAACACGTATCTGTTATGTTTTGGTATAATTTAAACGTATTTTTTCACCTTTCAATTCACCTGTGGTGAATATAGAATTGCTGTTTTAAAAATTTACGTAGATGCCTGCGTCAATTTAACAGTTCTGGGTGCGCAAAAGTCAAAAAACACGTAACTGTTATGTTTTTATATAATAAACTGTATTTTTTGCAACCTTTCAATCACCTGTGGTGAAAATAGAATTGCTGTTTAAGATTACGTAGATGCTGCGTCAATGAACAGTGCTGGGTGCGCAAAATCAAAAAACACGTAACTGTTATTGTTTTGATATAATAAACGGTATTTTTTTTTCACCTTTCAATTTCCCTGTGGTGAATATAGAATGGGTGTTTTAAGATTTACGTGATGCTGCGTCAATTTAACAGTGCTGGGTGCGCAAAGTCAAAAAACACGTTTAAATGTTATGTTTTGTATAATAACGGTTTTTCTGCACCTTTCAATCAACCTGTGTTGAATATAAATTTGCTTTTTTAAGATTTTACGTTGATGCTGCATCAATGACAGTGCGGGTGCGCAAATGCAAAAAACACGTAACTGTTATGTTTTGATATAAAAACGGTATTTTTTGCAACCTTTCAATTTACCTGTGGTGAATATAGAATTGGTTTTAAGATTTACGTAGATGTGCTCAATGAACAGTGCTGGGTGCGCAAAATTAAAAACACGTAACTTTTTGTTTTTGAATTTTTAAAAAACGGTATTTTTTTCACTTTCAATCACTGTGGTGAATAAGAATTGCTGTTTTTAAGATTTACGTAGATCGCTCAATGGAACATGCGGGTGCTCAAAAGTCAAAAAACACGTAACTGTTATGTTTTGATAAAAAACGGTATTTTTTGCACCTTTCAATTTACCTGGGTGAAATATAGAATTGCTGGGTTTTAAGATTTACGTAGTGCTGCGTCAATGAACAGTGCTGGGTGCGCAAAAAGTCAAAAAAAACACGTAACTGTTATGTTTGGATATAAAAAAACGGTAAATTTTTGCACCCTTTAATTCACCCGTGGTGAATATAGAATTGGCTGTTTTAAGATTACGTAGATGCTGCGTCAATGAACAGTGCTGGGGCGCAAAGTCAAAAAAAACACGTAACTGTGATGTTTTCGAAGATACACGGTATTTTTGGGAACAAACAACCTTGCGACTACAAGATTGCTGGTTGTAATTAAATGCAAGGTGGATAACAAACAGTCACAGGTGTAATGGGAAAAATGAACACCTAAACTGAAATGTATGCTGATAATAAAATGGAGTTTGCAGCTAACAAAGAGACCGCAATTACTAGAATTATTTTTATCCAAATAAGTTAAAAGGGTGCCCAATATCCAGGAAATATTTCAATACAAACTGTTAAAAATAAAGATATTCCACTACAAAACTTGGTGAACTTTACCAGTGTTCTTTATAATAAGATGTCTGGTCGCCCGCGGGCCCCCCCCACCCCCCGCTCCCACGCCGGGGAATTTACAGCGGTAGATGCTGCTTTAAAATTCTCACCCAACTACAAAAAGTTCAAATTCTAATCTAACAAAATTGGAAGGATCACAGCTAATAGAGAGGTTTCTCTGTGCAGAAATGACTAATTTCGCTGAGCTGGTTGGCCACAAAGGGAGAGGCAGGCCAAACCCATGAGACGCTGAGAGACAGAGGCGAAAAGGAAACGCTGTTCTATGTAAAAACGAGGTCATGTGATTTTCCACCAATCACAACCATACCCAACCAGTCAACTCGCACACACATCCACCTGCCTATCTGTAATCTCATTTGCTGGCCGCAAAAATTACAGGAAGCGCCGAAAAAGGCGCGATCTTAATAGATGATGCACAGATTTTAACCTTAATTATCGCATGATCTGGAAATTTCGATCACCATAAAAACCTTGCCGATTTCAACTTTGTCGATAAAAATCGCTCAACACTAATGGATAGTAATATCCCAAACTAAACAATGCTGGTTAAGGAACAGGTGCGTATATGACACACACCTGTGTATTTGAAAGGTATTTCACACCAACAACTCGAAAATCAGAAGTATTTTACACAGAGTGCAATCTAGTGCGGCTACAGAGATTTTTGTGCATATGAGACACAGTGACAAGTGGCATAATTTAACATGGCTGCCGTATTTATAGGGCTGTGACATCACAGAAGCTGGATGGCTGCTGATTTGCTGCCTGTCTGCACATGTCATTGAGGGCGTTCCTTTCTTCCTCCCAAAGTTCTTTGCCCCATGTCATGCCATGTTCTCGCGGTCATTTTAGATTTGTTACCATGAATTATCATGAACTTCGGCTTCGTTCAGAAAATAATTTTTCCTGAAATTCTAAAGGAATTCAACTTCGTTAGAATTGATTTGCTTATTTCTAGTTAGCATCTTTTATAGCAAAAGGTAATAATTATTCAGACAGGCAAATGTAACTATATTCCATTACTGTTCTAAGGTTTTGTTATTCAGCTATGACTAGGATATTTATTTATTAATTTATTTTAACTTGACTTCCATTAAGGGCTTGTTCACATGATGTTTTGGATCCTTTTTACGGATCCGTTTTTGAGGAGTGAAAACTGCATCCGTAAAGCGGATCCGAAAAACCCAGGAGTTGATACTTTATTTAGATACGTATTGTATGCTTTTGACTTGCATTTTTTGGATCTGCTTTACGCATAACATAGTCTCTCTCTCTCTCTCTCTTTCTCTCTCTCTCTCTCTTCACATCTCCAGCCTGCCCATTCATCACATCTCCAGCCTGTCCATTCATCACATCTCCAGCCTGCCCATTCATCTCCACGGCTATGCCGAGCCCGGCAGCGCCAGCAGCGAACTCTGCTCAGCTGCGCCGAGCCCGGCAGTGCCGGCAGCACACTCCCAAGCCTGGCGACGGCAGCGAACTCGAGCCCGGCGGCGGCAGCAAACTCTGCTCGGCTGCACGGAGCCCAGCGGTGGCAGCAAACTAGAGCCCGGCGGCAGCAAACTCTGCTGCGCCGAGCCCGGCGGCAGCACCGCCATCCAGCGGTCCTGCCCCCTGCAGTCACGCTCATCTCGGATCCATCAGCTGTGCACTGCGCTTTTCGGATGCCCTTTCAGCCAGCAATACGTACCCACAGTGTGGAGCGCTTTTGAACAGGTGCCAAAAGCGGACTCCATTATTCCCTATGGGCTTTCACTTGCGTAGAACGCAAGAAGAATTGACATGCCAATTCTTAAAGCAGATCCGAAAAGCGCAGTGCAGGAGAGCTCTCTAAAGCGCATCGCCGATCTCCCGTGGGAACGGCGATGCGCTTTTGCCATTGAAAGCAATGTTAATCACACTGACAATTGTTAGATACGTTTTGCGGATCCGTAAAACGGATCACAAAAACGTCGTGTGAACAAGCCCTAACAAGTATACTTGTCCATCTAATAATAGTTCTCCTTGAGCCAAATAACACAATCTACTTTAAAAAATAATATTTGTTATGAAGAGGTACAAATTAATTTCTCACCTACTACTCACACTAGTCTATAGTCCAAGGAAGCTTAACAATAATGAAAAGTACTATTGTTTAGTAACTCAAATAGTCCCTTCAAGAGAAAAATGCCAATCTTGTGGATAATAAGAGGGTAAAAAAAATCAGTGTAAATCTTGTACAGTGTAAAATATTCAGAATTTTCAAGTCTGCAGTGGAAAATATGCACCATATTGATGCAGCTTGTGACTTTGAAGCTGCCGATGTTAGTGGGGGAAAAAATAATAATAAATTAAAAAGTTTAAAATCCACTATTGATCGGTGTAAGCATTCCATTTTCTCTACATTAAGTTTTAGGAGACGGGAGGAGAAAAAGGAGGATTTGGACGACAAACAATCTGGGATCTTGGACATTTAGAGAGTTATTTTGGGGCCGGAGATGTTAAAGTTGGGTGTCATCAGCATTACTGGTGGTTTTGAAAGCCATGTGATGCTATGAGCTGACCCAGACCACAGTGTACAAGGGCTTCTTTCATTATCATTGGAGAGAAGTGGCAGCTTCCGTGTCAGGCAGTGGCGCAGCCCTTAAAGGGAACCTGTCACATAGGTTGTGCCCCCCTTGCTGAAGGCAGCACAAGCTTGTGTCAGACCTGCTGTTCCCTGAACTGTGCTCCTTATTCTGTATGATGCAGCAGTTTTAGAGCATTTACCCCTCAAATCTTATTTATGACTAGATGTTAGCTCCACCCACCAAATGTTAGCTCCGCCCACTGACAGTTATTTACATGTTTCTACTTATTCAAAGTAATAGGTTTATCAGTTGAGGTGGGCGGGGCTAGCCTCAGGTGGGCGGGGTTTGAAAAAAAACTGACACTTGAGGACTTTTCGAATGACTCTTCTGGCTGAAACTGCCAGTTTTTGGCATTTAATACACGAAAACTACAGCATCTTACAGAATAAGGGACACGTGCTGGAAACAGCATGTCTGTCACTAGCTTGTTATGTCCTCAGCCAGGGGGGCAAAAACTATGTGACAGGTTCTCTTTAAGTTGGTAGTGTGGCCGGGAGTCAGCAGGGTGGCAGCAGTGCGAGGTTGGGAATCAAACGGCCACGATTTAGACCACCCACTTTGCAGGTCCCAGAAATTAAGGGGCCCACAGGGCTCACCGGATCAGCGGCGGTAACATTAAGTCAGTGCAGCGCTTTGGTGGTAAAATCACCTACTCGGCGGTGTGGCAGTTTTTTGCTAAGACACCAGAGGAGGTGAACATAGCTATATGTCGAATTTGTGGCGAGAAAGTAAAGCGTGACCAGGGACCTAACGTTGGCACCACGGCCCTGCATCAACATCATGCAGTGTCACCATACGTGTTTCAGAAATGGTGGTCCATCCTGTCCCAAAAGCAGCAGCACCCAGTGGCACACCTCCCTTTTCAGGCAGTCAAGACTTCACTACCTCTGCCGAAGACAACTCCCTGTCTTTTCCATCATCTACCGGTACAGATTCTCCTGCTCCTCGGCACTTATGGTGCCAGCAGTCGTTCACCGAGATGATTGACAATAGACAGCAGTATGCGTTTAGCCATCTCTAAGTGCAGAAGCTGACCGTGCTCCTGTCCAAGTTGGTGGTACTGCAGTCCCTCCCTTTTCAAGTGGTGGACTCTGCACCATTCAAAGAACTGGCCAGGAAACTTGGCATTCACTTCTGCCATTGTAACAACACGGGTAGTGGCTCCTCTGGACCACCGCAAGTGGTGGCAGCGGCCACGCCAAAGAGTGGGGTCTAAGTAAGTCCGGGTTTTTACCAGAGCCCACCGCAAAGCGGGATGGACTTGCTGCGGTGGGAGTCTACCAGGTCGCTATCCCTGACGTGACTTGCTTGCGGTGGCAGCCAAGGTGTAGTGAGGTACAAAATCGTAAGGCGAACTCGGAGTCAGGGACAAGTGTAAGGTCAGGACAGCCGGCAAGGATCGTGGTCAAGCGACGGAGGCAAGAGGTACGGTACATGAATATGACAGACGAGGCTGAAAGAAACTCTTTCTCTATAGGCTCTAAATATTATTATTTTTATTATTATTATTATTTATTTCATAGTCTTGGAGGCGGTTGTGTGAGGAGCCTTTTCCATTACAAATGCAGCTAAAGGATTTCCACAGCTTTCAAAATCTGGACACCTAGATACAAGTTCAGCAAACTTTTCCTTTATCACCTGTGTTATCGGTTCATGAACAATGAACGTTTATAAACCTTGCTTTCTTAAACCACTTTAAATCTGTGTGGATGTAATTTGTTCCACCGGTAACAGGGGAGGCCTCCAGAAGGACCTGTGTTTTTTTTTCTGTAAGTTAAACACACCATTCACATACTGCAGAAGTTCATACAAAGCCAGTTTTGCAGCATTTGCTTTTTCTTCTCTTTTGTTCTGTCCCATTCCAGTTTTGTACTGAATTCAATCAACAATGGCACAGAAAGCAAAATAAGCACCTAAAACATTCCCTGTAGTTATGTTCTCCTTCAGTTCAAGTTCCTTTACATGCATTTGAACAAACTGGTGTAACGCAGGAAATGGATTCAAACCACCACGTTTAAACTTCATGAGTGTTTGATCATCACTGCGGTCCTCCTCAACAGTCTTGGTATGCAAAGGCTATCCGCTCGCCAAAAAACCTCCCATGCCAATCTCCACATCAATACTGCAAGAAGAAGGGGATGTCTGCCCCACCTCTTCGTTGCCAAGTAGCTGCTGACTGTCCTCAAATTGTTCATCATCGCTGAATAGTGGTGCTGAGTTCTCTGGATGAGGGACCTGAACTGGACAGAGGCGGGTTGAGGACAGGTGAGGGGCGCTGAACTTTTCCCGGGCCATGCCAACTAAGAATTGTATCTGACAAACCCACCGACTGTTGGCTAGGTTTGTCAGATGTCATCTGGGATGAAGTTGATGACCTACTCAACCAATCAAGAACCCTTGGGTTGCTGATCAACACACGGCTGCTACATGACCCTTCCAGTTCTGGCCTCACCGAGTCACCATTGCTGTGACTTCCTTTACTGTGCTGTGACCTGTGCCTGCTCCGGGAAATGTTTGTGCCACTGCCACTCGCATGTAAGGAGCCTGCCACCTCTCTGTCTGACATACTGTTTGTTCAAAAATTTACAGACTCTGTTTAATGAAGATATCTGTATATGATAAATACACACCCTGTATTTGACTCCAAATGAACCCACTAACAAGCTTGGGTAGCCCTTGGATATAAATTGCGCTCCACAAATGGCCGGGAAAAATTTACTTGTTTGTGCCATTTAAAAACACTGTGTATTTTAATGAATATAAAAGCACAAACAGGCTTAATCAACCTTCGGATATGAATTATGCTACAGGCAAAATTTCTTCTTTGGCGTTTAAAAAAACCCTCGATTTTACTGACTACAACAGCAGAAACACACTTAATTAACCCTTGGATCTAAATTGTGCAAAAGAAATGAGCTGCCAAAAATTAACAGCTATGTGGCATGTTAAAACGACGTGTATTTTACTGAATACAACAGCAGAAAAACACTTAATTAACCTTCAGATATGAATTATGCTACAGGCAAAATTTCTACTTTGGCATTGAAAAACACAGTTTCGTTTACTGACTACAAAAGCAGAAAAACGCTTAATTAACCCTTGGATATAAATTACGCAAAAGAAATGAGCTGCCAAAAATTAAGAGCTATGTGGCGTGTTAAAACGACGTGTATTTTACTGACTTTCAACAGCAGAAAAACATTAATTAACCTTTGGATATAAATTATGCTTACAGGCAAAATTTCTTCTTTGGCGTTTAAAAAAAACCTTTGTTTTACTGACTACAATAGCACAAAGACGTTTAAGTAGTCCTTGGAAATAAATTGCACAAAAGAAATGAGCTGTCAAAAATTAAGTGGTATTTGGATTGTAAAAACGCTGTTTCTTTAACTGAATACAACAGCAAAAACAGGCTTAGATAACCCTGGATATTCAATGTGCTCCCAGAACTGAGCAGATAGCATTAAAATGTATATGCAGCTGAATTGGACGCACATGGACTTCAATTCCAATAACCCACAAAATTTAAAAATTTGAAGTAAGAGAAGCGTCTCTGAGAAAAGCTTGACACCCCCCAAAAAATTGCTGTATAAAAGTTCTTTCTTTTGTGTGAGATCTCAGCTACAGTAGCTGCGCAGCTACAAAAACGGCACAGAGAGAGGTTGTGAACTGCCAGCGTCGCTTTGGTTATAGTGCGGTGACGTCACAGAATCCTGCCGGCCTCTGATTGGCTTCATCTCTGCACATGTCATTTAGGCTACTCCTTTCTTCCTCCCAGAGCTCTGTGCGCCATTTAACACCATGTGCTTGTAGCCATTTTATCAATTAAAAGCACGCTTCATTCCCGTGAATCACCCCAAACTTCGACTTCGTTCAGAATTGAAGTTTTCCTGAAATTCTAAACGAATTCCACTTCGCCCATCTCTAATGATTACATAAAAACACAATTTTTACAAGTGCATTTCTATTGTGTAATGGTAGTAACATAAAGAAATTATATGAAATTGATAATGTTTTTACCGCATCACATAGTAAAGCTATCATATCATTTATACTGCACAGCAAAGGTTGTAAAAATAAAATCCAAAAACTAATACAGAATCACCGTTTGTTTTGTTATTTTCATGTTTACACTGTGAAACACCTTTGATCCCAAAATGCACAATACAATCAAACAAAATTAGGTGACTCCACAGGTGTTTCACCTGTTCTGGTACATCGGGTGCTTGGCAAATGCGACATGGCTCCCACCAAAATCTGTGTTCCAGAAGCAATATAGCTCTCCCTCCCTTGCACGCCCTACCATGCGCCCAAACAGCAGTATCTATCCACATATATTGTTGAACTTGGAAGAAATTGCATAGCCAGGGCCGTCTTAACAGCACTATGGGCCCCTGGGCAGAGCTGTGTACTGAGCCTCCCCCCCCAAAAAAAAAAAAATACTCAAAGAAACAAATATAAACATTACCTGCTCAGGTCACTATTACATGATAGAGACTACAGCACCTATGAAATATAGAAGCAAAATAACCCCTTACATGCAGGGACTCACAGGAGACGTCCTCTCTGATCACTCGTTCTCTGAATCGTTCTTTTTCCATTTTCCTCTCCTTCCATCCAGACCGCCATGACGACTTCTCCCAGCCGCAACTCATCCCTGCAGAATGTAGCGCACAAACATCTCAGAATCCTCACTTTATGAACACTTCACTACTGATTCCCACCTCTGTTATGGGCGTCCCCCCATTAAGTAAGTAGGTAGTAATGTTGCCCACCATTAAGTAGGTAGGTTTACAGGCCCACTGTAGATTCATATGCTGTTCCCTGTAGGTAGGTTTATAGCCCGCCCTGTAGATTGTAGGCCCCCCTGTAAGATCTCCCCTCATAGATTGTAGGCCCCTCCTGTATTATCCCCTCATAGATAGGGCCAGTAATTATCAGGTAGGGCCAGTAATTATCAGGGCCAGTAATTAATCAGGTAGGGCCAGTACTTAACTAGGCAGGGCCAGTAATTATCAGGTAGGGCCAGTAAATAGACAGGCAGGGCCAGTAAATAGCAGGTAGGGCCAGTAATTAGCCAGGTGATAGGCCAGTAATAAGCCAGGTGATAGGCCAGTAATTAGGCAGATAGAGCCAGTAATTAGTGAGGTGATAGGGCAGTAATTTGGCAGGTGATAGGGCAGTAAATAGCCAGGTGATAGGCCAGTAATTAGCCAGGTGATAGGGCCAGTAATTAGACAGAGCCATTAATTAGCCAGATGATAGGCCAGTAATTAGCCCGTTAATAGGCCAGTAATTAGTCAGGTGATAGGGCCAGTAATTAGGTGTAGCCAGTTATTAGCCAGGTGATAGGGCAGTAATTAGCCAGGTGATAGGGCAGTAATTAACCTGGTGATAGGGCAATAATTAGGCAGGTGATAGGTCAGTAATTAGGCACGTGACAGGGGAGTGATAAGGCAGGTGATGGGACAATAATTAGGCAGTTGATAGGGCAACAATTAGCCAGGTGATAGGGCAGTAATACGTTTTTAAACAAAATAAATACATACTCACCTGGTTTCCATACTCTTCTCCTGCTCCGGAGTGGCCGCTCAGAGCCGGCTGCGGGCCGCGGAGCAGGGAGCATGATGATGTCATTACATCGCGCTATCTGCACCGTGGCCCCCCTGTTCTGCCTCGGCCGCAGCCTGCACCATGTGGTGCAGGCTGCAGCCGTGATGGCTGCATGGCTGGGTCTGTGACCCGGCCGCGTGGTGAGGGGGGGACCTGCGCTGGTACTTTGGCCCGCCAGGGGCACTCCAAGCCGGCGCTGCGGCCCGGAACCCGGATGCCCACTGGACAAAGCCTGGCTGTTGCTCCACCAGGTAGGGTAGACGGCTGCCATGGAGGGCCCCCTACGTCAGTGGGTCCTTCGGGCAACCGCCTACCTCGCCCAATGAAAAAGACGGCCCTGTGCGTACCACATTTTGAGGTGCTTTTTTAGGGATTCCTTCTAAAAATTAAATTTTTTCTGTTAAAACTGGAGATTATAGGAAACAATTTTTCATTTTCACAGCCTAACGCTAAAAAAATTTGTGGAACCCCTTCGGGGTTAATATATTTACTACACCCCCGGATATATTCCTCAAGGGAGAAGTTTCTAAAATTATGGGCAACATGCATGAAATTTGGTTCATGTGCATAATAATGGCATAGAATGCAACTGATTTATGAACCCGCTCTACAGCAGGTCATAAATTCTAGCGCTACGGCGACATATCTGGCTCACTTTGAAAGCGGCTTCCCTGTTCCAGCTTTAATGCGCCTAGAAATGTAGCTATAAATATGTAGCTTCGCTACGGTTTTAGTACGCCCCGCCTCCCGCATGTATGAACGGGTCTGCGCCTGATATTGGGCTGAAAAGACACCAGAATCTGGCGCAGCTCCATTCATACATGTTGCCCAAAGTCTTTTTTGGGCTATTTATTAAGTGGATTGACTGTAAACTTAAGATGGTGTCTAAATAATTTCCCAATGAAAATGAGACCCCAAAATCCAGGTGGTGCACCTCCTACCTCGAGGCTTGTGGTTGAGTCAAATAGCTCAATAGGGCCACATATGGGATATCTCTAAAAACGGTAGAACTAGAGGAATCAATATTGAGTTGCATTTTCTTGGTGACATGGACTACAGTGAATAATGGATACAACCTAATAATGTACAAAAAAGTTAAATTTGGAAATTTCCCCTCAACTTTGCTCTGTGCAACACAAAGGATTTCCAAACTTTCCTAATGTTATTTTGAATACTTCAAGAGGTACAGTTTCTTAAATGTAGTCATTTATGGGGGTGTCTAACATACAGGCCCCTCAAAGCAACTTCAGAACTAGACTGGTCCCTAAAAAATTCTGTATTGCAAATTTTCTTAAAAAATGTGAAAAATGATTAGTAAATTTCTATGCCCGCTAATATAGTAAAAAGAATAAAAAGACATTTAAAAAGTGATAAGCTCAAATTTTCAATATCTTACCTATGAGCTCTTTATGTGAAACTGTATCAAAGACTTTGCTGAAATCCAGATAGGGGATATCCATAGCATCACCTTTATGTAGCACTTTATGACCTTGTGACAGTCAAAAAAATCAATGAGATTAGTTTGACATCTGTCCTTAATGAATACATGCTGTTTTGGTTTCAACAGTTGGTGGTTTTTAGTTGTTCGATTACCCTCTTGTTCAGGAAAATGTTCATTATTTTTACTACTATGGATATAAAGTTTACTAAACAGTAGTAACCAACTTTTCAACTACTGTATATTTTGAGGAAGAAAACATTTGCTGTTTTTCGCTTATCAGGAAAATCCTTTGTTAGATGGAATTGGTTAAACAGATCAAAAGAGTTGCAATGGCACATAAGTTCAGTAACATCTCTTGTGTGGATACCATTTTGACTTTTTGCCCTATTTAACATGCAACTTTACCTAAAACATCTACCTCCAAAAAGACTGGCGCTTAACCCTTGAAACTAAAGTTAATGCCGTGCCCAAAAATATTATCATTTTCAAAGCTAACTTCTGAAAATACTGAACTAAACTATCCAAATGGTCAGTGACTGCCTTATTCACAATATTATAGTTATTTTCCCATCACTATTTTTTAAAATTTTTCTAAGGCACCAAGCGAGGTCCCCATCTGAAGTGAGGTTTCCTTGTTGTGGTGGATGAGCCCTTACAATTCTGATCAAAAATATGCGCTTAGAACCTGAATTTTCATGTATCCAAAAAGTAGAAATGCGTTTTACTTCCTTAGAGCCGCAACCAGTTTTAACCTTCCTGACAGAGCCCCATTTTTTTAAATAGGACGTGTCATTTTAAGTGAGAATAACTTTTAAATACTTTTACCTATCCATGTGATTCAGAGACTGTTTTCTCATGACACATTGTGATTTAAGTTAGTAACAAATTATTGTCTGTACAATACTTGTTTCATTGAAATAAAATATCGTGAAAGTTGTAAGTAGAGATGGGCGAATTTCCCGAAATTCGTTTCGTTCACTTCGCCGAATTTCTCGGCAAAAAATAACATCGTTTCGAATTATTTCGGCACGAATCACGTTAAAAAACAGCTATTTCCAGGCTGGAGAGAGCCTGCCGGGTGCTGTAGAACGTTGGGCCATGCTTAAATATGCAGAGGGAGCTTGGATTGGTCTTCATACAATGTTGTGTTTTAGTATGACACGCACATGACTGCCGCCGCTCTTAGAATCGCTTCACTATAAAATTCCCTGGGCACTTAAGAGGGCAAAACTGACCAAAAAACTGAAGCGGGAATGTTGCCTGATAAAGTCATGCGAGCGACAGCTGGAAAAAAACAAGCTGAGGGCTCAGGTGGCAACATTAGTGACAGAGTGTGGAGGTGACGGCGGCAGCCACAGCAGCATGAGGTCAGAGAGTGGCACAATGACGTTTGAGGTGGCAAAAACTGGAATAGGACAGCAGAGTGGCACAATGGACACAGTGTCTAGGTCACTTGCAGCATGACCACAGCAGCAGATTAAGGTTCAGACAGTGCACAATGCACAGTGTGTAGGTCACGGCAGCAGCATCACAGCAGCCAGCCATGAGGTCTAGACTGTGGCACAATACAAAATTGTGTAGGTTTACCGGGCAGAAAGCCACAGCAGCAGCATGAGGGTCAGACAGTGGCCACAATGATACAATGTGTAGGTCACGGCAGCTAGCCAAAGCAGACAGCATGAGGTCAGACAGTGGCAAAAGGGCATTCTGGAGGTGGCGAAAACTGGAGTTGGCCTCAGAGTGCGGACATTGACACTGTGTCTTGGTCATCGGGCAGCAGCCACAGCTAGAGCATGAGGTCAGACAGTGGCACAATGACACAATGTGTAAGATACGGCAGCAGCAAGAAGCAGCAGCATGAGGGTCAGACAGTGGGCACAAGAATGACAGAGTGTGTAGGTCACGTGCAAGCAGCCCTCAGCAGCAGCATGAGGTCAGACATTGGCACAATGACACAGTGTGTAGGTCACCGGGCAGCAGCCACTAGCAGCAGCATGGGTCTGACAGTGGCACGAATGATCAGTGTGTGAGGTCAACGGGCAGCAGCCACAGCAGCAGGCATGAGGTCAGACTAGTGGCCACAATGACACAGTGTGTAGGTCACGGCAGCAGCCACAGCAGCGAGAATGAGGTCAGACAGTGGTACAATGACAGAGTTGTGTGGTCACGGAGCAGCACAGCAGCCAGTTGCATGAGGTCAGACAGTGGCACATTGACACAGTGTGTTAGGTTCCGGGGGGGGGTGGGGGGGGGGGGGGGGAGGCACGCATCCACCAAACGCAGCATGAGGTCATGACAGTGGCCCCAATGACAGTGTGTAGGTCACCTGGCAGCAGCACAGCAGCAGCATGAGGTCACCAGACAGTGGCACAATGACAGAGTGTGTAGGTCACGACAAGCGCCACAGCAGCAGCATGAGTCAGAACAGTGGGCACAATGACAGTGTGTAGGTCACGGGCAGCAGCCACAGCAGCAGCAGGAGGTCAGACCGTGGCACACTGACACAGTGTGGAGGTCACGGCAGCAGCAACCAGCAGCAGCATGAGGTCAGGGACAGTGTGGCACAATGAATTTCTGGAGGTGGCAAAAACAGGAGTAGGCCACAGAGTGGGACAATGACACAGTGCGTAGGTCACGGCAGCAGCCGGAGCAGCGATGCCGGTCAGACAGTGGACAATGACAGAGTGTTTAGGGTACGGCAGCAGCCACTGCAGCAGCATGAGGGTCAGGACTGTTGCCAATGACAGAGTGTGTAGGTCACGCAGCAGCATGGCGTCAGACAGTGGCACAATGACATTCTGGAGTTGGCAAAATACAGGAATAGGCCCCGAGTGGGACCATGACACAGTGTGGAGGTTCTCGGCAGAAGCCACAGCACAGCAGATGTGGTCAGACAAGTGCACAATGACTCAGTGTGTAGGTCACGGTCAGCAGCCACAGGCAGCATTGAGGTCAAGACAGTTGGCACCACTGACACAGTGGTGTAGGTCACAGCAGGCAAGCGAAGCCACAACAGCAGCATGAGGTCAGACAGGGCACAATGACAGTGTGTAGGTCATGCCAGCAGCCCACAGCAGCAGCATGATGGGTCAGACAGTGGCACAATGAACACAAGTGTGTAGGTCACCGGCAGCAGCCACAGCAGCAGCACAGCAGCAGATGAGGTCAGACAGTGGTCACAATGACATTCTGGAGGTGGCAAAAAAGGATAGGCCACAGAGTGGGGACATTGAACAGTGTGTAGGTCACGGCAGCAGACCAGAGCTAGCAGCATGAGGTCAGACAGTGGACACAATGACACAGTGTGTAGTTCACGGCAGCTAGGCCACAGCAGCAGCCAGCAAGCAGCATGAGGTCAGACAGTGGCACTATGGCATTCTGGAGGTCGGCAGAACGCTAGCAAAAAAAACAGGCGTAGGCCACAGAGTGGACATTGACACAGTGGTCTAGGTCACGCAGCAGCACTAGCAGCAGCATCGAGGTCGACAGTGGCCACAATGACCGGTGACTGTGGGTGTCACGCAGCAGAGCCACCGCAGCAGCCACAGCTGCAGCAATGAGGTCAGACAGTGGTCACAATGAAGAGTGTATAGGTCAACGGCAGCAGCACAGCAGCCAGCATGAGGTTCAGACAGTGGCACAATGACATTCTGGAGGTGGCAAAAACAGGAAGTAGGCCACAGAGTGGGAATTGACACATGTGTAGGTCACGGCAGCAGCCAAAGGAGCAGCAGCATATGATGGTCAGACAGGCACAATGGCACAGTGTGATAGGTGCGGGCAGCAGCCACAGCAGCCAGATTGCATGAGGTCAAGGACAGTGGCACAATGGACAGAATGTGTAGGTCACGCGGCAAGCAGCCACAACAGCAGAATGAGGTCAGACAGTGGCACCAATGACATTCTTGGAGGGAGGTGGCAAAAACAGGAATAGGCCACAGAGTGGGAAAATGACACAGCTGTGGAGGTCACGGGGCAGCAGCCACGAGCAGCAGCATTGAGGTCTAGTCGTGGCATCAATGACTACAGTGTGGAGGTCACGGCAGCAGCCACAGCAGCAGCATGAGGTCAGACAGTGGCACAATGACAGAGTGTGGAGGTGGGTGGCAATACCAGTCCCTGGTAAAGATGGTTGGTGGCAGATGGAGAAACTGTCAGCAGATGTGTGGCATCAGGCGGGTGGCGGCATCAGAATAGTGGCTGAGGCAGGTAGTTTGAACCCAGACTCATTTCTCACAGTTTGGGTGAGGCGTCATGGCTGATGTAGTCTGACGCCTAAGGCATTGGTGTGTGGAAATCCTGGCCGATCCACGCCTGATTCATCTTGACAAAGGTCAGTCGTTCCACATTTCCCGTGGACAAGCGGGTTCTCCTTGGGGTAACGATGGCCCCCGCCGCACTGAACACCGCTCTGATGCCACACTACTGGCCGGGCAGGACAGCTTCTCCACTGCAAACTCGGCAAGTTGCGGCCACACATCCAGTTTGGCTGCCCAGTAGTCCAGCGGATCTTCTAACTGGGGTGGCAGAGTGCTTTCCAAGTAGGCCACCACCTGTTGGTTCAGGGTCTGCTCCAGGTCCTGCTGCTGCTGGCGACTGCCCTCCTCACTAGGCGGGTGAAGGAAGCTGCTCATCAGTGACTCCAGACTTAGGTTGCTGCTGATGGAGCTGGTACTGCTCCGACCCCCCCACCTTCCCCCGGCAGCCGCGGCAGTAGTACGTGAGCGCTGAAGAACCCCCGGTCAGACCTGTCAGAGGAGGGACGATGCCGCACATGGGCAGCGGCCAACTGACTACGGAGGATTTCCCTATAGTATTTGAGTTTGTCCTCCCTCTCAATAGCTGGGAAAAAGGCTCCCATTTTGGACCGGTAGCGAGGGTCCAATAGGGTGGAGAGCCAGAAGTCATCCCTCTGCCGGATGCTGACTATTCGGCTGTCACTAGCCAGGCAAATCAGCATGCTGCGGGCCATCTGCACAAGTGACTCCGAGGGGCTCCCTGCCTCCATCTCCACTGTATACTGCCACGGTGCTTGCGGGTCATCTGCCTCGTCTTCCTCATCTCCATCTACCTCCTCCAGCTGCTCCTGCTCCTCCTCTCTTGTCACCTGGGTAGAAAATCCACTCATTTCACCAGACAATGCTTCTGCTCCAATGTCTCTCCTCTCCTCTCCATTTCAGTCCCCACCGGACTCATGTGGCCGCGAGATGTAGTCGCCACGTCTCCAGTCCCTGCCCAGACAGATTTTTCAGCATCTGTTCCAGGACATGAAGCAGTGGAATGACGTTATTCATCCCGTAGTCCTGGCGACTGACAAATAACGTGCCTCCTCGAATGGCCTCAACAAACGGCAGGTGTCACGCATGAGCTGCCACTGGCTGACATCAAAGTTACACAGGGGAGTACTTCTGTCTGCCTGGATCATCAAAAAATCGTTAATGGCCTTTCTCTGTTCATACAGTCGGTCCAACATGTGCAGGCTGGAATTCCAACGGGTGGAAACATCGCATATCAGAGTGTGTTGGGGGAGGCCGTTCTGCCGCTGCAACTCGAGGAGGGTGTTCCTGGCTTTGTACGAATGGATAAAGTGCATGCACAGTTTCCTGGCCATTTTCAGAATGTTCTGAAGATCGGTGGAAGACTTCAGGAACCTTTTCACAACCAGATTGAACACGTGCGCCATGCAGGGCGCATGGACCATCCCTCCTCGGTGCAGCGCGGACACCATGTTCCTCCATTGTCCGTCACCATGGTTCCGATTTGCAGTTGGCGCGGCTGAAAGCCACACATCGATTTCTTGCTGCATGACGCGGAGCAGTTCCTCCCCTGTGTGACTTCGTTCGCCGAGGCAAGCCAGGTGTAGAACTGCGTGACACCGCTGTGCCCTACACATGTGGTATGATGGAGCAGTACTTGTGGAGGCTGAGATGGTGGTGGGGAGGAGGAGGAGCGGACATTGGCGCAGGAGCCGCAGTTTGACAACGTGGAGGAGAAAGCGGCGTCTCCTGTCCAAGTTGTTGGTGTGCCTGGGCCGGAAGCACATTCACCCAGTGGGCCGTAAAGGACATGTACTGGCCCTGACCGTAGTTACAGCTCCAGACGTCCGCGCTGCCGTGCACCTTGGAACAAACCGA
>JAODAL010034152.1:0-44633 GCA_025379985.1 Phyllomedusa bahiana | reverse complement strand
ATCACTGCTCTACCAGCTGCACCACCAGCCCAAGTCAGTTACAAGATGAGCAGGCCTTCTCTGAAAGCTGATTTGCTTCTCCACATGTCACTGACAGGAAGCAGAGATCTTAACAGCTGCAGGCTTTCAGTTGTGTGTAAACTAAGACATATGACAGCTGCTTGCTGGAGTTTGGAGCCTCAAGGCTGCAGACATAAGCAGGCAGGAGGCTACAGAGCTGTTATATCCAGACAACCTTCTGCATCCCCTGCTTTAAACAAAATGATGATGTCACAGTTCTTAAGTGAGGGGAGACACGCCTCCTGGGAGGGGAGACACGCCTGCTGAGAGGTAGAACACGCCCCTGAATTTCAAACTCAATCTGAGAAAATTAGCTGGACAGCACGAGCAGCTCAAACGATAACACCCCTTTAATGCCATTACAAAGGGAGAAAAAAGAGGACATAGGTGCTGCAGACCCCAAGATGTACAGGAGTAAATGATGATGTGTGCCTGAAGAGACGCATGAATCTTACTACAAATATTATGAGGCGGACAAGAAGGGTTTATGAGGTTGTTTATGTTTCTGACTGGATGAAAGACTGTACAACTGATCTTGCCAGTCATACATATAGACTATTTGATATAAAGACCTACAGTGACCTAGTGAAACCCTTTTAGGATATGCACCTTAGTATGTAAATTTAAGTTTCTAATGAAGCTATAAAAATAAGTGCTCTATGCTGTTTTTAGGTTCATTCATGTGCAGGATGTAAAGTGCATTAATCTCAATCATCAAGATAGAAAAGGGAAGGAGACTCTTTGCTGTGTCAGAAAGAAAGCAGAAATGGAGGTACCAGGACCTGAAAGATGGAGTCTGGAATCAAGACATTGGCTTGGTATTTTAAATTAGAGTACAGAATTTGACTAATCTACATTTGATCAACAACCTTTTTTGTATTGCTGAACAACTCATTAACTAGAGTCCTGTGATTACAGCAGCCTCTGCAGTGTTTCCAGTGCCTAATCTTTGCAATAATGTTATGTTCACACAGAGTAATTTCGGTGCGCATTTCGCTGAAATTACGGTAATCCACAGTTCTCTTAGAGAACTATGGATTACGCCTCCTCTCCCCACTCGTAAAATACAATTGTATTGTACATGCGGGGAGATAAGTGACATGTCAATTACATGTGGTGAATACGCGCCGCGAGTAATGCATGTCAATGGGGCCGGCGGGCTGCCGCCCCCCCAGCGCCTCGTGAGTACGGGCGTATTAGTGCGAGCTCCTGAAAGACACAATGTACTGCGGCGCGTACTGTACACGCCGCAGTACATCGTGTGAACATAGCCTAAGAGAGGATAAAAATAACAAAGCACAAAGCTTATCACCTTAATATGTTGCACATTTGTGGTTGGATCTCACACTTTTTTGCTCTTTGCATATTGTGACTGGACCCTCTTTCTCTTTTTCCGTCCTATCCATCCTATGGTTGTGGTTGACATAAATATAGATTCATATTCCCCTTGAGATCAATTACAAACATTCTTGTCTTTACAGAACTGAACATATTTAGCATATTTTGATAAATTATACACATACAACATGTACTCGTGGAAAATAACAATTATATGTTAGATTAAATTGGCTCTAACTATGAATCAGCTGGAACAAATAGTAATAAATAAAGTTATCCACGTGTTGTGTAGCAGGACCAGCTGGATCCACGTAGGTGCAATCTTCATCAAACAAAGATTCATCTGGCTAAACTCATGAAAAAGCTATATTGGAAATCACTTGCTTTGCATGCATACCCAGGCAAGGAGAATTTGCCTCCACTTAAAAAGCTTTCAGCAGCTGGCCAATTCAATTACCATTGGGTTTCACTTGCAAGTATTGTGTGCCTAAGGGAGGTAACAAATAAAATGAACACAAGGTTATACAGGATTCCAGGTAAAACTGGGAACATAGTCTTATCTGATGCCTAAACATTGTCAATTTCAGTGGGTTTGGTTATGAAATAAAATTCAAATATTTTATGGGATTTCAGCTACTGAAAGTTACATTGATACAACAGAAAACAACAGAGTAAGTTTTATTCCGAAGTTATAATATATTCTATTTAAATCAGACAACCACCCATTGACTTCTATGGAAGAGGGTTGTGGGCATGCTCTGTGGTGTGCTGAGGTCATTGTGCAGTGAGGGGGCGAGGGGAGGAATTGTCTTGTCATGACTTACTGTCAGTGGTGTTGGATCTGTGTTGGATCCCCCCAAAAAATCCAAAAGATTGCTTCCAAAATGCATACAACACACATCCACCATGCAGGTGCGTGTTTGGCTATATTTTTGCTGCAGCAGGATCGCACCCTATACTTTTAAATAGGGCGTCTGCTGTGTCAAACGGATCAAGAATTGACATGACAATTGCGATAAGCCGAGTGACTGGGACAGAGGGCCTTTAAGGTTGTCACGGGCGATGGTATGCCACGAGGGTATGGTGGCCCCTGTTCCCAGGCCCTACCTGACCGCAAGAATGTTCCCTGCTACCCAACCCCATACAACGCCCACAGCTGCGACAGTCACTGCAAACGTAGGCTTAAGGGTAACAGTTGCTTTACTAGAAGCTGGAACGGTTGGGATAATACAGACTAATGCTGGTACAATCTCTCGTGGGTAGGCCACGGTAAAATACTTCTTTGTTAAGGAGCAATTAGGAGTAATCAGAGTCCTGGAGCTGTATGAGCACTATAGTACTGGTAGGAGAGATGCAGGTATGCTCTGGAAGTAGTGGTTTTAGAATCTTGAGACGTTGGGAGTAGTAGTAGGGTATTAAAGAGTTGTTACCGACCTGATTCAGAGGTGAGGCCTTCAGCTGAACGAGGCACGGGTCAAAAAATACTGAGCTTGAGACCTGAGAACGTGACGCTGCCAACGCACACTGGTTACAGGTGGAAGACGCATGGACCACTGACATGGACGAAATTAGTCGGACCCTCAAACACACTTCCGACTGGACAGTAGGCTCCTAAATAATAATATATTATTATTATTATTTATTTTAGAGCGCCATTGATTCCAGGGCGCTGTACATTCGAGGGGGTTACATACATAACATGAGTCAAACGAGTACAATGATAAGTAATTAATGACAATTGGCACGACAGAGGGAGAGAGGACCCTACACTCTATATGTTATATATATATTATATATATATATATATATATAATATATAATATATATATATATATATATATATTATATATATATATATATGGGTAGTCCTACTGGAAACTGAAGTAGACCCGTGGAAATCCTCGTTGCTTGCTGGATACAGGTTGAATTTAGAAGTTGAAAAGATACTAGGCCACAGCCACGCTGTGTACTCTCTGTGGAGCCTCGTGCTGCACTCGCTGCTTCTGGAACTTTCCAGCTCAGACCGTTATTCTGAGGCTGCAAAGAGAGCTCCCCTGATTGGCTGACATGGCTGAGCCACTTATCCAATCAGGTTACTAGCTGATTTAACTCCTTGTTGCTCTAACAGTGGGCAAAGTAAATGCAAGAAATATACAGTTTTGGACTAGAATACTGTAGGAGAAATACACAAGAACAATTACAATAGAACAAAATAAAGAAATGTCTGGGATTTAAATGTATGAGTTCACAGTGGGAAACTAGGCGTAAAGGGGTGGACTAGTGAGCAATTTGTAGTGGCTGTAACTACTCATGAAACAGATAGACGAAGACGGAACAAGGTTCTGTTTCAGGCCACTACACATTTCTTTGAAGGGATCTGAAAGACGCATGTAAATACGTATCGGCGATTACTCTGAATGCTGATGTGTGTTTTACATTGACAGCCATGTAAATTACGCTGCACATTGTTAGATGCATGTTTGGGTCCATTTAGGGTCCGAAACAGGGATCCAAACACCTATCTAAAAATCGGACCCAACATGCTGTGTGAACATACCCTTACTATTCTTATACATCTGCCAGGTCATGATCCTGATTGTGTTTTGTTAGAGTCATATCAAAGATTAAAGTTGTGCTCCGGCTCTATCTTTTTATGTGCTATAGTAAAAGACAAAAAAGGGAAGAAAAATCGGGCGCTCCAAGTATAGATCGTATAGAAAGTGAGAAATCAGAAGGTTAGTATCTCACTAAGCTGTTACAGTTGCGATATGGTGGAGAAGCTACTCTAATCAGTCATTTTATATACTGTGACTGCAGACGACTCGCTCCCCTGGCTTCCAGAGATGTTGTGTGGTGGTGAGATATCGATGAATAAAAAGGGAAGAACATAGGGCGCTAGACTGGGCCTATAATATAAAAATGGACAATTTATTGTAACGTAAAGACAGGACGGGCTACGCGTTTCTCGCTATAGAAGCTCTTCCTCGGGTCCTTCCTTTGTTATTCTACATTTTTTTTGCTTTTTTACAGTGACACGCAAGTCTTTATTTTTATATCATTTTTACATTAGATTTTTTTTCAATAATGTCAGAAAAAATTATCAAAAAAAGTCAGTTTCTCACAGTTTTAGCAATTTTTTTTAAAACAGCAAAAGTGGTGTTAAAATAAATTATACACTGGTATCATTTTTCTGTCACCGATGTTTATACTGTGTATGGGTGATCTATAGTTTTAGGTTGTCGGAGATAGGCTTAAAGTTGCAGTTTGTATTTTGTATTATTACTATTATTATTGTTACTATTATTATTATTATTTATTTGTGTTTTTGTGTTTTATTTTATGTTTTTTTTCCATTTTTCCATATTGTGACTGTCATGTCCACACCTGCTCGGGCCTCGGCGCAGTCTTCTGTCTGTAAGAAAAACGGACAATGCGCTTTGGCCATGATTTGGGAATTTGCTGTTTTCTCAGTCTGAACCCTGCCCTGCCATGCTCTGCTTATTATGATTGACAAGTTTCCTACCACACCGGTCTGCTGCTGCTTATTTTGTGCTGAGCAGCAAGTGAATTGAACTAGGTGTGGGTGACAGCTGTCTGCACCTTATTCAAGCCGTAATTGCGGGACGGATTTCGCCCGCCGGTCCCATAGACTTTCATTATATATGGCGCGTATTCCGCCGGGATAATGGACATGTCACTTTCTCCCCCGGCGGCGGATTCAACGAGCGGGGAGGAGAGACGGAATCCATAGTTCTCTATGAGAACTGTGGATTACCGTAATGGCTGGGACAGATTCCATCCGTATTGCAGCGCAGTACAGCGCGCAATACGGCTGAAATCTGTCCCTGCAATAAGCCGTGTGAACGGCCCTTAAGGCCCCGTTCACACGGCTTATTTGCCGACGGATTGGCGCCGTATTCCGCGCCGGATTTGCGCTTCAATACGGCGCCAATCCGTCGGAGTCATTACGGTAATCCACTCTCTCATTGAGAACAGTGGAATCCGTCGCTCCCCCCCGCTCGGCAAAGCCGTCGGGCGGGGAGAAAGTGACATGCACATTATTTACGGCAACGGACGCGCCGTAAACAATGCATTGGGCTATGGGGCCGGGAGCGGCGCCCCCGCGCGCTCGGCCCCGCCCCCGTCCCGCCCCTTATTCACGGCGGATTTGTGCGCTCAATACGGCGCACAAATCCGCCGTGAATAAGCCGTGTGAACACGGCCTTAGGCTGCATTCTGGATGTCAGGGAGCCGGTTCTGTCACACTCTGGACCGGATCAGTGACTTCCTATGTTAGATACTGCAGAATAGAGAAGTTGGTGCTGCAATATTATGGATTCACATATCAACCGTGGCCTTGGTTAGAGGTATCCTCTTCTTAACCCCATAAATGCACTCTGTTCAGGAAAAAAAAAAAACTTCAAGGCCTGGTATGGTTTAAAATACTTTCATTATTTCTTGAATACAAACAACTTGATACTTAGTGCTTGATACATTTCTTCAATACAAACAACTTCATACTTAGTACTTGGTAGATAAACATATAGAGATACAAAGTGGTAAAAACCTGACACATATGAGCGCTGACAAAGTCTTCATATTCAGTCTCCCAGGGAAACAAATGGAGACACCGGGCCCTCGGTAGTGACGACCAGACCCTCAACAGAGCTGAAGAGAAAGCCCGCACATCCTAGCGACGTTTTGGAAGATCAACTTCCTTTTTAAGCATGCTGGGAGACCGAATATGAGGACTTTGTCAGCGCTCATATGTGTCAGGTTTTTACCACTTTGTATCTCTATATGTTTATGTACCAAACACCAAGTATCAAGTTGTTTGTATTGAAGAAATGTATCAAGCACTAAGTATCAAAGTTGTTTGTATTCAAGAAATAATGAAAGTATTTTAAACCATACCAGGCCTTGAAGGTTTTTTTTTCTGAACAGATTCCTATGTTAGATCCCTCCTGGGTTCAGGATCTTGCTGGTGATAGTCTTGGCTTACACTAGTGTGTGTTCTTTACCTCTTGCTTCTTTTGGATTACTGACCTTTTGCCTGCCTTTTGATTTTGTTTTTACTTACTGTCTTGGTACTGTTTATCCTTCATGGTTTTTACCCATTCCTGCTGACTTCTCTACTATTGAGTTTGTCTGTTTTGTGTTGCACTTATGCAGAATAGGGGCTGTCGCCCTGTTGTCACTGACCGATTAGGGTCGGGTTGACAAGCAGGCAGGGACAGCCTTGGGGTTATTAGCACTAGGGCGCACTATCTGTCTATCCCTCTATATCTGGGGTCCATAGCAGTGCCCTTTTTAAGGTTAGAAAAAGACCTCTGGGGACATTTCTAAATAACTTTTTTTTGCCGATTTCCCTTGTACCTGGGGTATGTAAGTCTGCAGAGCCGATCTAGGTCTAAGACCCAGCAGCATCTAGAACTACCAAGCCCCGTCAGTGACCTGACCAACCGGATCTGGAAGCCCAGAGGTTGAGCAACAATCAAGAAGGAAGGGATGGTGATAATCTGTCCCTGCCATCCCAGTGGAGATCCCGGCTGCTGCTGACAGCCTGCTTCCCAGTTTTGCTGCATCTATGCAGAGTTCAATGTCAACCGCCTGGACGTATACAGTAGGCATCTGGCTAAACTTTGCTCCATCTGTATCTGCTCTATTTTCTCCTTTCCATTGCACATAGCGAGTGTCTTATAGGTTTTATCTTCCTGAATCCTTCTCATCTAATTTTGCAGATTATCCATGATTATGGCCATTTCTTTTTCCGTTAAGTCATTACCTCTTATTTATTATCATGAACTATTTATAGCAGCAGGTGCATTACAGCATCGCAAAATGCATCAAATGCTGTCAGCGTGGCCTACTTCTGCTCACGTAACATTTTTGCACTCGCCTTTATACATGCTACAATGTCACTATTATTTATTGAATCATGCCGAATCAGATGTCATTCCCCCCCATTAGAGTATGTTTTGTGTGACTGGTACTCTTCAGAGGTCAGTAATAATTTGCTTGGCCTATGTATGGCCATTTATAAAACCTGACACACACAGATGTAGCAGAGCTGAAGCGCTATTTATAATATATGACACATAGAGATGGAGTAAGCTGAAATTGCATATTTTGATAAATTTCTTATGTAAGATAATGGAGGAAATTCTAAATCTAGGTGTATATCATTTATTTAGTCTTATTGACTCATATAGCGTTGACATATTCTGCAGCGTTGTACAAAGCGTTGTAATGCCCCCATTAGCGCTCACAATTAAATTCCAGAATTACCTTTAAAGAGGAAACCCAAGCAAACAGGACATACACATTCCATGCAAATGTTGTCCTTGGTCAGAATGTATATGTGCAATTATCTCAGATATCATATGGGACTAATAGCAAGAATCAGTGAAAAGAGAAAGGTTGTTTATTGCAAAGGAAGCCTCATATATTGAAATAAAAAGGGTATAACTGATTCATTGATTAGCTTTAAACATGTAGGCAAAGGTGAATAAAAATGAATACTAAATACATTGCTATTCTGATTTTGCTTCATTTCAGAGTTAGAGCAGTATCTCATGCTTGTGTGCACAGGCTTCCCTAGGTTACCGACCATCTCTCTCTGTGCTAACAGCCCAGGCTTGGATGGTAACATCACTACCTGTCCACGAAAAAATAAATCACTAAAATATAACTTTTAATAATTCTACATTAAAAATCCTATAGTCAGAATATATAAAGAATATAAAGTCATCCCAAGGGACTTACCATACTACCCAAGAGGTCGACTGGTCACCTGGATAATTCCATACCTGTGCTGGTAGAGGAAATTCACAATGTACACAGGATAGCAGAATAGTAATAGAGATAGGCCTATCAGTCCCTTCCTAGGGACTTGTAGCCCTATTAGTGCCCTAGCGGGATAGGCGTCCTACAAAGAACAGTCCCACACAGTGAAAAATCCTATCGGAATCCCTAATCCTCCACCTATGTTAATAAACCACAGTGACCATATGATACCAAAAAGTACATCACTACCTGCTGTGTCTTATTGGCAGCACAGAAGCTTGTTTATGTTACTAACTGACTAACTTTAATCCTTTAGAGCTCTGTAGCCTTCTGATCTGTTAAGACCCTTCAGTCAGCACTGTCCCTCTAACAGTCTCAGCTAGGAGTAGCAGAGTTGATATGCCACCTGCCGTAGAACCTCCCACAGCCTAAAGAGGAAGTGTGAGCCTGAAGCTGCCTGTGAAGAGCATGTCCTGTGAAATAGCCTGATGGAAAAACATGTTTAGGTTGAGGTCTCCTAGTATAGGCCTTCTGCTCATCAGTCAGCTGCACTAATACACAGATAACCCCTGTTTTAGTTTTGTTATGAATAACTAGTCTACAAGCATCTTGGCAAACATTGAATATCTCCTTTTTGATCTAATTAGATGTCCCTCCTGTGGGTTAAAATAAAAAAGAGGTGGTAGGAAATTTGGGCAAACTGGTTTTCACAAGTAAAATGTTTGTTTTCAGCTTACCCCTTATGTTCTCATAATATCCAATGTATCCTGGATGCACGGATCAACCGTCAACTCCAACACATCAATGTGTGATCCCTGTTTATGAAGGTGTGTGTTTCTATCCATGCATCCTATTATGCACTTTATGGAATGGATGTAATTCCCCTTTTAAAAAATTTAAGAAATAAAAAACAATACGTTTTAAAATAAGCCGCACCGACATCGCTTATTGTGGATGCTGGATCTCTTTCTAAAAAAACTGGTTTTCACCTCTTACTGCCGCAGCCAGTTTTTACCTCCTGACAGAGCCCCATTTCTGAAATGTGTCACTTTATGCAGGAATAACTTTTTGATACTTTTACCTATCAATGTGATTCAGAGAATGTCTTCTCATTACATATTGTGCTTTAGATTAGTAAGAAATTTTAGTCCATACAATCCTTGTTTACGTGTAAAAAAAAATCAAAAAATTTTGAAAAATTTGCCATTTTCAAAGTTCAAAAATGTCTGCGTGTAAAACAGTCATTCCACACGAAATAGTTTATAATTCATGTCTACCATATTTCTACTGTAGGTTGGCATAATTTTTTAAATGTCTTTTTATCTTTTTACGACATTAAGTGAGATTAGAAATTTAATAGTAATTTTCAAGAACATTTACAACATAGATTTTTTTAGGGACCAGTCCATTTCTGACGTGGCTTTGAGGGACCTGCATGTTAAACACCCCCATATAAGAAACTATACATATTAAAGTGATCAAAACAGCATTTAGGAAGTTTGTTAACCCATTAGGTGTTTCATAGACATTAAAGCAAAGTGGAGGTGAAATTTTAAAATTCCACTTTTTTCCAGATTTTCAATTTTTATCCATTATTCACAGGAACACGGTAGATGATAAGAGGGAAATGCAACTCTACATCGATTTCCTCAATTCTGCATTTTTTAGAGATATCCCACGTATGGCCCTAGTGCGCTATTGTCTCAAGCATAAGCCTCAGAATAGGAGGAGAAGCATCTACCGGACTTTCGGATCTTATTTTCATTATGAGTTTTTTTTAGGCGCCATTACAGGTTTGCAGACACCATAAGGTGTTAAAACTTAATAAACACCCCTAAATATTGCAAACTACACTGTTTAAGGAATATATCCAGGGGTATAGTATATCAACCCCACAGGTGTTTCACAATTTTTTTTTTTTTTGTGTTAGGCTATGAATTTTTTTTTCAAACAATCTGCAATTTTAGCTGAAAATGTGTCATTTGTACAAGGAATCCTGAAAACAAGCTACCCGATATGTTTTACCTAGTTTTTGGCTTTTGGAATGCAGATTTTGGTGGGTGCCATGTCACATTTACAAAGCCCACAAAGTAGCAGAACAGGTGACACTTTGCAGAACTCATCCCATCTTGGATTCAACACCATTCATGGATGTCATCTAGGAGTGTATTGTGCATTTGGGGCACACAGGTGTTCCATAGTTTTTTTAGCATTGCGCTGTAAAACAAAAAAAATTTTTTTGGGCTGCATGAACAGGATAACTTTACTATGCAGGTCGGTAAAATGATATTAAGTTTATAAAGTTTTTTATGTTTTATTACTTTTACACAATAGAAATGCGTTTACAAAAATTGTGTTTTTATGTAATCATAGTCTGAACATTTTTATTAGGGGCTTGTTTTTTTGCAGGATGAATTGACGTTTTGCATTGGAACCATTATGGGGTTCATAAGACGATTTGATCCCTTTTTATCAAATGTTTTGCGAGGCAGGATGAACAGAGTACAACAATCATGTTGTATTTTTTTTTTACACCGATCACCTTGCGGTATAAATTACAAGCTAGCTATACTCAGCCATAGTCTGGGAACAATACCCTTTTTATTTCTCTTTATAACTGTGTATGGGCTTGTTCTTTGCAGGATGAGTTGATATTTTTATTGGTATCATTTCTGGGGTAGGCAAGACTTTTTTGATCAATTTGAAATCCATTTTATGTACAGCAGGGTGAAGAAAATACAATAAAGACTTAAGTTTTATACTTATACTAACTTATACTAATGGTGCTGTTTCTTCACCGATATGGTATTTGTGAAGAAAATACTGTATGGACTCTTTATAACACACATTGGAAATCTATGAGTGCAGCTTTGTAGCTTCTGACCTGTAGAATACAGTATCAGCTGAGACTCCAAAACTTACCGCTGAAAATACATTATCCAGCACTGACTGATTGTACAGGTAACATATTATACAGGCAACAAGAACACAACTGTCTTTGTAGACAGAACAAGCAAACAGACTTTGATCTTCTATCTTTTGAGATGAAGCTGAGAGTCTGGGACATATGGAACACATTTCAAGATTTAAATGAAATAGCACTAAAAAAATCACTGGAAGTAAAATAAATAACTTCCCAGACCTGACCGCCCCCATGCTGCAAAGCACTGACTCAGCCCCAAAAGATCCAGACCCCAAACATTAATCTGAACCTCTGAATTGGCCCTTTTATTTATGCAAACCATACACTCAATAACCACTTTTATTTAGATGTTCAGACCTATCTATCTATCTATCTATCTATATTTCTATCTATCTATCTATCTATCTATCTATCTATCTATCTATCTATATATCTATCTATCTATCTATCTGTCTATCTACCTGTCTGTCTATCTATCTATCTATCTATCTATCTATCTATCTATCTATCTATCTATCTATCTATCTATCTATCTATCTATCTATCTATCTATTACAGTGAAGGAAATAAGTATTTGATCCCTGGCTAATTATGTAAGTTTGCCCACTGACAAAGACATGAACAGTCTATAATTTTAAGGGTAGGTTAATTTTAAAATCCAGAAAATCACATTGTATAACTTATATCAATTTATTTGCATTTTGCTGAGAGAAATAAGTTTTGAATGCCCTGCCAACCAATAAGAGTTCTGGCTCCTACAGACCAGTTAGACGCTCCTAATCAACTCGCTACTTGCATTAAAGACAGCTGTCTTAAATAGTCACCTTTATAAAAGACTCCTGTCCACAGACTCAATTAATCAGTCAGACTCTAACCTCTATGACAAAGAGCTTTCTAAGGAAGTCAGGGGCAAGATCATAGACCTGCACAAAGCTAGAATGGGCTACAAAACCATAAGTAAGATGATGGGTGAGAAGAAGACAACTGTTGGTGCAATAGTAAGAAAATGGAAGAAATGCAAAAGACATTGATCTGGGGTACCAGGCAAAGTCTCACCTCATGGGGTATCCTTGATCATGAGGAAGGTGAGAAATCAGCCTAAAACTACATGGGAGGAACTTGTTAATGATCTCAGGGCAGCTGGGACCACTATCACCAAGAAAACCATTGGAAACACATTACGCAGTAATGGTTTAAAATCCTGCAGTGCCCACAAGGTCCTCCTGCTCAAGAAGGCGCATGTGCAGGCCCATCTGAAGTTTGCCAATGAACACATGAATAATTCTGTGAGTGATAGGGAGAAGGTGTTGTGGTCAGATGAGACAAAAATTGAGCTCTTTGGCATCAACTCAACTTGTCGTGAAGAGAAACGCTGCCTATGACCCAAAGAACTGTCAAGCATGGAGGTGGAAACGTTATGTTTTGGAGGTGTTTCTCTGCAAAGGGCACAGGACTACTTCATCGCATCAATGGGAGAATGGATAGAGCCATGGACCATAAAATCCTGAATGACAAACTCTTTACCTCCACCAGGGCATTAAAATGGGTCGTGGCTGGGTCTTCCAGCAAGAAAATGACCCAAAACATACAGCCAAGCCGACAAAGGAGTGGCTCAAAAAGAAGCACATTAAGGTCATGGAGTGGCCTAGCCAGTCTCCAGACCTTAATCCCATAGAAAACTTATGGAGGGAGTTGAAGCTCCGAGCTACCAAGCAACAGCCTCAAAATCTTAATGACTTAGAGATGAACTACAAAGAGGAGTGGACCAAAATTCCTCCTGACATGTGCGCAAACCTCATCATCAACTACAAAAAACGTCTGACTGCTGTGCTTGTCAACAAGGGTTTTGCCACCAAGTATTAAGTCTTGTTTGCCAGGGGGATAAAATACTAGTTTCTCACTGCAAAATGCAAATAAATGTATGTAATTTATACAATGTGATTTTCTGGATTTTATTTTTGGTATTCTATCTCTCAATGCTAAAAAATGAACCTACCCTTAAAATTATACACTGTTCATGTCTTTGTCAGTGGGCAAACTTACAAAATCAGCAAGGGATCAAATAATTATTTCCTTCCCTTTATATATCTATCTCATACCAATCTATCTATCTGTCTATCTCTAATTTCTCTCTCACTTTCTCATATCTATCTATCCGTCCATCTATCTATCTATCTATCTATATATCTATCTATCTATCTATCTCATATCTATCTTTCTATTTATCTATCTATCTATATTTCTATTTATCTGTCTATCAATCTATCTCATATCTATTTATCTATCTATCTATCTATCTCACACACATCTATCTCAGATACAGCAGAACATGTCTGGTGTGAGATATCTGTAGCTGCTGTTTAAGAATATACTTTTCACACTCGCAACAGTGTACACTAGCGTCTACATAAATTGCAAAGTGATGTGCTTGTTTTTTTCTTGGATTGTGTATTTGGAGGGGTGGCTGTCTCCATCTTAGCCATGTACTCCTACTACCTAGCTACATGAGTGTGAATGGAGCCCAGTCCTGAATGTGTGACAGCTTTTGCCCCACATAGAGGTATTCGATTTGGTTACCCAACTGATAAGGATACCTTGACGTGGCAGGTGGCCAAACGAAACTTGATCAAAATGTGCACTAAAAGCCTTTATTTATTTTGCATTTATATAGCATAGCAGTAATGTGCTGTAAATGTATGGTTTTAGGGTTGGATATGTTTTGCTGTATTTGGTGTTTTAGAATTTACTTATTTACAGATTTACAACAGTGTGCACAAATTGCAAATATCTATCTCTTGCTCTTTCAAATATCTATAAATTTAAATGGATCTTATTCCCTATTTATTGAACTATATTTCCACCATTCAAGACACTGGAGGCTATATATGGGCCCATGTTTTCTATCCTCCATACTATCTATCTATCTATCTATCTATCCATCTATCTATCTATCTATCTATCTATCTATCTATCTATCTATCTGTCTGTCTATCTATCTATCATCTATCTATCTATCTATCTATCTATCTATCTATCTATCTATCTGTCTGTCTGTCTGTCTATCTATCTACCCATATCTATCTATCTATTTATCTTGTCAGACATAGCTCTGCTACATCTGTAGGTACATGCCATAAAAAGAGTTGGAGAGGAAAACACTTTACTTGTTGCATGAGAAAACAGAAGCTAAAAATACCTGTATCGTGTTCCTGTCGCAGCCGTCTGCCTGGAAAGAGCTATTTGAATCATTTAACCTTGCGGTATAATATAATCTCCAGCGAGTTTTGCTGAATGCAGATGGCTTAATGAACAAAACTGCTGAAAGAATCAAAACCACGCACCTAAAACGCAGCATCATTGTGCTAAACAAAATCGTTTGTGTTCTGTGAACTGTGTGATGAAAAAAAAGCTGAGCACGGATATTCTGTAATATGTACAAGTATTGGACTAAATGCATTTAGTACATTCTCAGCTTCAAGGTAAATTGGGTATTAAGCAGAGAAAGCTGGATGTGTTTCTGGAGTGTATAAATGATCTTGGAAATGTTTTCAGAACATAGTCATTAGCTACATACAGTATGGAGTAGATTATATACTGAATGAAGCCTTAGGCTCTAGTAACATGAAAAGCTACATTCACAGTTCCTGTATTTTTGAGAGGCATGATAAAACCTCTGGGCCCCAATGCAAAACTTGAATTAGGGCCCCAGCTACCAAGTGCCATTTACAGTACCTATATATCCCTTTGTGGCAGAGAGGCACTTGCCCCTTAGGCCATGTCCCCAGGGCACTGGTTTGCGGCCGGTTTTTCAGACGGTTTGCGGTTTTGCAAACCGTCTGTAAAAGCGGCCACAAACTTTTACATGGGGCGCTATGGAAAACCCGTTCAGCAGTCCCCACTGCACACATTTTCCACCTGCCGGTTTTTCAAGTCGCCAGCGGCCCGAAATACATTGTACATGTTCATTCTTCCATCCGGTTTTGAATATGAACATGTCATTGGGAAGGGGGAGGGATTTTCTCCAATAATCGCGCAGAGAAGCCGTCCCACTGCACGGCACAAAAACCGGACAAATAAAGGTTGAATAAACTGTCCGGTATTTGTCCTGTGCCGTGTTAATGGGCCCTTAGGGTCTGTGCACATGGCTGATTCAAAGCTAAAAAAAAATTCGGCACCGATTCAGAGCAGAATCCACTTGTTAAAGCCACACTGATTCAGTGCGGATTTTAGATGTCAATTTTCAATTGTTGACTGATGCTAAATTTAGTCACAGATTTTAGCCTGTATGAGGATTCAGCATGATCTGCCTTAAGAATTGACTTCACTCTTTTTTACAGCACCAAGTAAAATCTGCGTCGTGCATTGGAAACAATGTGAGGCAGATTGCAGTCAGATTTGAAAGGTGAATCTGCATCAGTATCCAAATCAACCATGTGAGCATTCCCTTAGGTACTATGGCCTGTGTGTGACCAATACCTCTGTACACCCTTAAGCTACTGTCTACTCTTATGTTGCAGCAGCCCAGATATCAAAGAACTATCTTCCTGTTCACTGTCTATATATCAGCAAAATCAACTAGTTCATTAAAAAAAAGCAGATCGCCAATTATTTTCACAAGCCAAACTAATAGAAAAATTCCGCCTAGCCAGGCTAAAACTTAAAGGTGTTTTGCAGGACTATCTTTGTATTTGTTATAGAGCTCAAAGCTTAATTATATTGAACTTTGTAATTGATACTCATTAAAAATAATTTACGTGTTCTGCTTTGCAAAACCAGACATAGAGCCCTTTACTTCCTTCCTTCCTGCAAACTTTGTGACGTCCATTGATCATATGGCCTCAGTGGACGTTTTGTCATCACTCACTGTGTGTGCTTTGGAGCCAGGCTCAGCTCAGTATCACTCCCCTGTAGTGGGCATGACTGGGGCAGAGAAGAGCTGGCTGCATGCAGTGACTCATCATTTACTATGTAAACCGAGGTGCTGACAGGAATGTAATCATTCAAGTACAGAGCTGTGGAGACATACAGTGATAACTATGTGTACATGTGTGGAGACTACAGAGGAGAGAGTGCTCTGCAACAGAGACTGAGACTTCACCAGTGCGCCCTGAGAGGAGACCGGCTAATCTGTGCGCAGCCTGTCAGCTACAGAGCCCCAGCGTCCCAAACAGAATCCTGCCCACACTCCCAGGACACCAAGAGCCTGAATGTGATGGCAGTGGGTTGGAGTCCAGTGCTGATATGAAGAGTGGCGGTAGGACTTGGTTGATCCGTAGTTGTACATTTGTGGTGTGGACTGTTCTGGAGGAAGTTGCTAAGGCTGGGATCTCTAAGTGCACCAACTTTACAGAAAGAGCTCCATCGACCGCAGCATCTGGGCCCCAACAGTTAAATTGATGCTGCATTGTGGTGGCCATTTTGATTGCAATCTCACTGTGGTCCGTTGGGACGGGTTAACTACACAGCCCTATGTGGCGGTACATTAATGTGTGATTACTTGTGTAGAATACCATGTAAGAGATAGAGATGGTTCTGTAATGCTGCCAGTGGAGCATTTTGTAATCAGTTATTGATGTTATGCCATGTTACTTGTTTCAATCTACTTTCATGTTTGCAATTTTCCAAGACATATATAACCTGTTAACCCTTCAAAATAAATCTGCCGACTGTTTTATCCCTAACACTGGGAGTGTGTACTGAGCTTAGACAGGGGTTTCCTGAATCGACCCCTGGCAGAAGTGGAACCACCCTTCCTGCATACTTAGAGAGCTAATAAGAAGATTTTGGTGGAGGCACTGTGTCACAGAGAGATAAGAGTGACAAATTCACACCCTGCCCAAGAAGGCTGGCACAAAGGGGTGTTACACACAGAAATACATAAACCAAATTATATATATTTGTATTAAATATATTATGGAATGAGGAAAGAATTTTTTTTACCATGAGATATAACACAGCCTACTGCAGGCAACCAGGAAGTTAACTGTAGCAGAGATGTAGGGGCATGAGGTTTACATGTCTGAGAAGGATGTTGTAAGGGTGTACAGGGCAGGACTAGAAGGATTAGGGGGCGGGAGCAGGGAAGCCCTAGACTGTAACTGCAATGGATTCTGGGACTTGTAGGAAAGAGCTGCTGGAGAGCTACTGGCACTCCCACAAGCAGGAAGTTTCACTTATCTTATAATAGATGAATAAGGAGGCAAAATAAAAGTAAAGAAACACATAAAGGTAGTGGAATGTCTTTACTTGTCCATAAAAATGCTGTTTATAGTGTTCTATGAAGTCATTAAACTACTTTAACTTTTAATAGGACCAATTGCAGTAATATAAAATAGTCAGTCTTTGCATTATAATTAGTAGATTAGGTGCTTCTGCAACTCTCAATTCCTTCCTAGCTAATCGTCCTAGTATCAAACAAAAATAGATGATCCAGCAATCCTCAATATAAAAGGCTTCCTTTATTGAAAATAATCTTTTAAAATGTGGCATATTGAAAAATGCAGTAAACCGCCTGTAGTACACTAGTTAGCGTGTAAATAGCACTGACTGACTAAGCGAAAAGATATTAGCTTCCCTCAACAAGTTTTACCATAAAAACGACATCTTCAGGGGCAAAGTAGCAAATTTGGCAAGGCGGGAATTGAGAGTTGCAGTCGGTCGCATCTAATTTACTAACTATTTTTCTGTGTTTTTTTTCTGTAAATTGCTTGTAAGGCTAGTGAAGACATTCAAGATAATGAGGACCCTTGACGTGAAAATAGTGGCCATTGTATAAACTAATACTTCATGTTTGATATTTTTCTGGTATATATTTGTGCCCTGTAATACTGGGGAGCAGAGGGTGTCAGTATTTTGTGTTGGACACTTGAAATGTGCTGGACAGCCCACCCAATCGAGTAGTAGAAACATCATCGATTGTTTGTAAACAGGGCCGGACTGGGAATGAAATTCAGCCCTGGCACAAAGCCCCCACCAGCCCACATACAATATCCACTTAAATTTTTTATTTTAAATTTCCCTTGTTCTCGCACCTCGCCACCTTCTAAAACAAACTACACTATAAAGCTGTTTTCACACGGAACATTTTTGGTGCATTTTTGAGGTGTTTTTGGTGCGGTTTTGTGCAGGAAGGCAGAGTAGTTAATGCTGAACATATCTGCACAAAGAAAACACATAAAAATGCACCAAAACCGCTCCTTTTGAAAGCCCCCTACACACAAGCAAGAAAGAAAAAGTGGTGCAGAGAAACCCCTCATCACAGTCAGGTGTGCACTTGCTTTACAATCAGGCACAAGCCCACACTGACACTACATAAGCACCAGCATAACCTACAACCCCACCACTCACATCCCCAGTAGTCAGGTCACCATCACATGAATACAGCATTGATTCAACACAGAAGGAAAATGACCCCTGACAGCAGCGACTCACAGGAGACGTCATCTCTGATGGGAGTTGTTCTCTTCTCCTTTTCTTCTCCATCTGACCCAAACCTCCATGATGTCTTGACTGATGAGTTGTTCCCTTTCATTTTTTTCTCTGTCTGGTACAGCATGCAATGTCTTCTTCTCCCGGTCACTACTCGTCCCTGTAGAATTTACCACAAATCCATCTTAGACTCCTCTCTTTTCCAGCACTTTTCCTATTAATTCCCAACTCTGTACAAACTCCCCATCCATAGAGCCCCAAATAGTAGTAGTGCCAGTTTTTGGTGCCCTACACGGTAATTGTACCCCAAACAATATATGTTATTTCCTAAAAATTAGAAATGAAAAAGACATATAAGTGGCATGTAAATAGGTAGACCCCCATTAGGTAGGTATTCAAGGCATTAGGCAGGTAAGTATATAGACCTCCTAAAGCAGGTAGCTGGGGCTGTCCCAGGTAATAAGCCAAGTAGGGCCAATATTTACCCAGGCAGGGCCAGTTCTTAGGAAGGCAGGGCAAGTTCTTAGGCAGGCAGAGCTAGTTCTTAGGCAGGCAGGGCCAGTTCCTAGGCAGATAAGGCTAGTTCTTGGGCAGGCAGGGTAATTAGGCAGGCAGGGCCAGTAATTAGGCAGGCAGGGCCAGTTCTTAGGCAGGTAGGGCTAGTTCTTAGGCAGGCAGGGCTAGTAATTAGGCAGGCAGGGCCAGTAATTAGCCAGGCAGGGCCAGTTCTTAGGCAGGTAGGGCTTGTTCTTAGGCAGGCAGTGCTAGTTCTTAGGCAGCTAGGGCTAGTTCTTAGGCAGACAGGGCTAATTGTAGGCAGATAGGGCTAGTTTGTAGGCAGATAGGGCTAGTTTTAAGGCAGACAGGGCTAGTTTTCAGGCAGATAGGGCTAGTTTGTAGATAGGCAGGGCTAGTTTGTAGGTAGGCAGGGCTAGTTTGTAGGTAGATAGGGCTAGTTTGTAGGCAGTGCTAGTTTGTAGGCAGGCAGGGCTAGTTTGTAGGCAGATAGGGCTAGTTTGTAGGAAGGGCTAGTTTGTAGGCAGGCAGGGCCAGTAATTAGTTAAAAAATAATTATAATAATACTTATCTGGTTTCCTCCTTCCCCCTCCTCTTTTCTCTTCTTCTCTTCTTCTGGTCCTGAGCTGGCGGCCGCTCGCAGCGGAGTGCGGGCCACGGGAGCAGGCACGCGATGACATCATCACATCGCGCGCCTGCCCCGCGGCCTCCTGGGGGCTGAACGACCGGGATCAGAGGATCTCGGCTGTTCTGTCTCGGCCGCTGCCTGCACCGTGCGGTGCAGGCGGCATCCATGATGGCTGCATGGCTGGGTCTGTGACCCGGCTGATGCGACCATTGCGGCCCCCCGTAGCTGCGCCGGCACTCGCGGCCTGCCGGGGGGAAACACCAGCCCCCTCGGCGGGCGATCCGAGCCGGCCCTGCGGTCCGGACCCCAGCGGCCCAGCGGGCAAATGCCTGGTTGTAAACCAGCATGGTGCACCATACGTAACTGTATAATTGGCATCCTTTATAAGCTTTATCTATATGCAATTATAATACCAGCAATCACCCCCTTCATGCATAGTAGATGTGCTAGTGGTTGTTTTATCAGTATTTTTGCATTTGTACAATCATTCCTGTGTGTTCATATGGCTTTTCTTCATAGTGATGTGAACTGGTTCTTATGTAATGTGCAGTTTTTTTACTAGGCAGTTGCCCCCCATAGTGGATTGGAGTGTGAGCAACTGCTCATTAGTTATCTGCAACTACTGTAGATGACTTAAATTGGTTACATTAAAAATTAAGTTTTAGCCTGCCTAGACAGGAATTTTTATACTAGTTTAGCTTGGTAAAAGATTTGTAAATCTGACTTTACTATATGGACGCAATACTTTTACTTTTACCTTTATTGAGCATTGTGCCTTATTATGACACAACTGAAATAGGTGAGTGCACACTCTCTGTATTCTTACTATTGGTGCCAAAAGTTGTTATACAAAGGGAGTATTACCTTTTTTTTCTGTTTTATTCATTACTTGCATCAAGCTCATTGAATCTAACACAATGCACCCGACTACATGTAACTATTTGTAAAATTTACATCAGGAAAGACCAGTATACATACACATTAAATAAGAAAATACTGGATAAAACAGGTTGTCACATGTGCCCTGCGACCCTCACCTTGGGTCGTGGGGGCATCCGTACCCCCGCTGCCCCTGCTGTGTGGGCTTCAAGTGGTGCCTCAACCTGCATTTCGGTCGTGGAAGCACTTGCAGTCCAGATCCAGGCCTGTCCTACTCACCTCTCCTCACTCCTCGTTGTGCTACTGCCGGCCGTTGGGCATGGCAGCTCTGTTAAATTTAAAGGGCCAGCTAGCCTGTGATTTGTTGATACTGGGCTCTGCCCCTTCCTCCTTTCCTTTCGGGGCCCATAGTGTCATAGTGCATATGTGTGAAAAGCATTCCTTTGTGTTTCTGCTCCTCCCGTGTACCACTCCTTCCTGACTTTTCTGCCTTTCCCCAACTTCGAGCCTGTCTAGCGAATTTGAACCACACACACCTTGGCCGCCACCGCAGCCAAGTGACACCAGGTGTAGCGACCTGGGGGATCACCTGCTGCAACAAGACCATCTCTCCTTGCGGTGGACTCTGGTGATGAAGACCAGATTGGCCGTGCACCGGCCGTGCAGATTGCCCGTGCAACTTACATGTACTGTTTAAGCATTAAATTATGACATAGTATCTGACCATCTAACAATATGTTATGAGAGAAAAGCAGGGTGGAGAATCTGATCCTTGCAAACAGTTGTGAGTTTTGTATTTTTAGTCTTTTATCAAGAGATGAGATAAGAAAAGCCAAATGAAGCTTTTCTATTTCTCAGCTTGTGAATTTGGCTGATCTGTATTCTTCCTGAAAGCATTTGACAGTAATTTGGCAAATTAGATTTTGAGAAGATGTCATTTTTGTAGGTTGTGCATTTTTTTTTAAGATGACAATGACATATATTAAGCAATAATGGGAGAAAGCAGCAGCGGCAAAATCCATTAGATCCAACAAAAGGCGCTATTGTGCACTGAGCTGAAAATAGGATCCTTCCTGACTTTCATGTTAATGTGTTATAACTTGGGATTTCCAGAGCCCAATCATATGACCTGTAGGCCGCATGGTCTTTTGTTTTTGTTTTGGATTCTTCTTCCTTTTGCCTATTAAAAAAATCCAAACTCAACAGAGATATTCCAGTAAGTTACAGTAATTGGATTCTATAGTTTTATAATTAAATTTCATATGAAATGAGCAAAGTAGAATTGTCTCATGAAGCCTTCGCACTGTGTCGTACAACGAGAATCCCTGTTGACCGGGCTTAGTTTCCTCTGCATATTATAAGGGTTTTCTAGGTATAAGGTATAAAAATAAACCTTCCAATATACTTACCTTAGCAATTCTTCCTCATCTCCCCACTTCTTATCTCCTGCATACTTCACTGTGATGACATGTCCTCTATACTAATAAGTAGGGCCTTTATTCACCAGAGCCCGCCGCAAGGCAGGTTGGACTTGATACGGCGGAACACTACCAGGTCGCTACCCCTGACGTGACTTGCTTGCAGAGGCAGCCGAGGTGCAGCGAGGTACTGAATTGTAAGGCAATCTCATAGTCGTGTTCGAAGGCCGGAAGTGGGGCAAACGAGAACATGGCAGCAATGGAAGCCTTCACAAGGTTCCCAGCTGCCATGCTCACCCATCGGAACCCTGAGATTACACCGCAGGGGCTCCGAGCGGAGCGTCTATAGGGTTAAACAGCACGGGTGGGCGACGGCGCCCACCCTGCACTGTAACCGGCGGGTGTTAGCTGCAATTAGCTGTTAACATTCAGCAGCTGTGAAACAGGATCTTGCTGCGATCCTGCTACACAATTCCTTAATGCCACCATGACGTACCCCTACGTCCAGGAGGGTTAAGGGGTTAAAAGGTACATCTTGTCGTGCAGCAAGCAAGCGCTCATGTGGCTATGTAGACAGAGGAATAAAAAGTTGTGGTCCCTGGAAGGTGAGGAGGCAAAAACGAAAACCAAGGGTGACATGTATGATGTTTGGCGCTCAGGCACCATTTTTTTTGTGCATAATATTATTGTAGAATGCACCTGAATTAATGAGCCCGGTCTACTGCGGGTCATAAATCAGGTGCATTCTAGCGTAAAAGAGACACTGGCACAGGTAAAACACTTTTAAAGTGCTCTACCTGTTCCAGCAGTAATGCGCCTGGATTTGCTTTACTAAAGCTATAAATGTGTAGCTTTGTGCGGTTGTAGTGTGACACACCTCCAGCATGCCCCCCCGATTCCAGGCGCATTACAAAGGGCCACGGGCGCTCTGTAATGTGCTTAATATTGGAGTGCGCCTGATTATAAATATATTGAACAGGGCTGCACTAGTCCTCGGACTGAAAAGATACAAGACTTGTGGCGCAGCCCCTTTCATACATGTCGCTCCAAGAATCCAAAAATAGCTGCGACCTGAAGGGGTTAAATGGGTGTTGACAGGCACTTTTCTTCTCGCTGATAATTATGTTATTAGGTTTTAGTTAACGGGCTTTTCTCCCTATTGGGTTTCCGTTATTTTGTCCACCTCTTGCAGAATTATTCAAACATTCTATTGAAATGGAAATCCCTTCCCGATGCTCAGTCTCGCAACGATAGTTGAACATATTAACTGGAATTTCAAACAATAGACTTTGAATGTATCTTCTAATAAAGATGAAAAAGAATCCAAGTTTTTTCAGACAAATTAATTCACTAGAAAATTACGTATGGCACCTCTTATAGTGTTGGCATATAAATACCACTTAGTCTTTCATTATGGAAATTAATTTTTGAGCTTCTGGGCCTAAGGGCACGGCACTGGCGTAATGAGCTACTCAAAAAGAGTTGTACATTTTCAACATGTAAATCAATTACTCGTTTCTCTCCTCTGGTTTTTCCTGCATATTTAACAATCCTTATTTATTATTAGATTTGTGTAAGTAACATAATAGGGTAGAAGTCATTATCATATAGGTCGTTCATTAAATGCAGAAGTTGCACGGTAAAGAAATTTGTATAGCTCCGAGAAGTGAAGACGTGAAAAAAAGCTCTTCTGAGACATTAGATCCTGCATAGTCGCTATAGGAAGGCACAGATCTAGAACTTCTATTGTAGGTAGCTGTTAGGCACAACCTAAAGGGGACCTGTGACATCTCCTGTCATGTCAGTTTTAGTAAATCCTTGTGTTCCCTGTGAAATAACAATCCTGGAGCCTCTTCTCTTATATCTCTGTGTTGTGCTGTTCTTCTGTTATTCCTCCTAGAAATGTGTTACTGAATCTGTCAGATGGGTGTTACCATTTCAGTGTGAAGAGGGGCGTGTTCCTGTACATACTGATGGTCAGCACTGATTGGACAATGTCACACTGTGCACTCCCTCCCCCCAATTGGTTACACCCATCTGACAGATTGGTAATACATTTCTAGGAGGAATAACAGAGGAACAGCACAGCATAGAGATCTAAAAGAAAAAAAATCTCCATAAATGTTATTTTATGACTAAAACTGCATTGTCAGAAATGTCCACAGATTCGCTTTAATGGCCTCAGATGAAGTTTTTTAAGACTTGTTGGATAGCTTATTTTAAGTCACTAGAGCTTGTAGCAACAATAAATGCAGACATTTGTAAAAACCAAAGGACTCGTGTATAAAAACAGTCTAGGTCTTAGACTTTCTTTGTTGCCCATAGCAACCAATCAGAGCTCACAGCAACCAATCAGAGACTATAACAACCAATCAGAGCTCATAGCAACCAATCAGAGACCATAACAACCAATCAGAGCTCATAGCAACCTATAAGCTCCCCTTTCATTTCATATTGTGCTCTGAGAAAATGATAGGGGAGCTCTGATTGGTTGCTATGAGTTCTGATTGGTTGTTATGAGCTCTGACTGGTTGCTATGAGCTCTGACTGGTTCCTATGGGGTCTGATTGGTTGCTATGGGCTCTGATTGGTTGCTATGGGTAACAAAGAAAATCTTACACCTGGAGAGTTTCAATACATGTCCCCCCAAGGCTTCAATGGGTTCCATGTTTTAGTACATGTTTGAAGATATTGAGGTTCCCTTCACCACGTCCATGATTATAGCTGTAGCAGTAATAACATTTGCTATGGTGAAGATGGAATGAGGGGCCCACTCAGATGAAAAAGAAAAAGAATCATTCCTGCACCACAACCTAAATAAATGTGCCCTAGGGTGGCTCTTAATAAAAGAAAGTTTTAAATCTCCAGTTCTCATCCCTTCAAGTTGTTCCACCTGGTGAGAAAAAATTGGTAAATTGTGTTTAAATTTTGGATAACATTTATAGGTGGCCCTGGGGGGTCTACATTAGGGTGACCCTGAGAACAATGGGACAAAAATTAAAGTGGTTAATTCAAATGCCTCAACCCCTGAAGTTATTCCACTTATGAAGAGGAGAATTGGTGTAAATTGTTTTTGCAGTTGGACAGCATTTACAGGTGGCCCCCAGTGGAATTAGGGGAACTAATTCACAATTTTTGAAAATGCAAGGGCCACCTGTAAATGCTGTCCAACTGCAAAAACAATTTACACAAATTCTCCCCTTCATAAGTGGAACAACTTCAGGGGTTGAGGCATTTGAATTAACCACTTTAATTTTTGTCCCATTGTTCTCAGGGTCACCCTAACGTGGACCCTTGGGGCTACCTCTAAAAGTTATCCAAAATTTAAACAGAATTTACCAAAATTTTTTCTCACCAGGTGGAACAACTTGAAGGGATGAGAACTGGAGATTTTAAACTTTCATTTTTAAGAGCCACCCTAGGGCACATTTATTTAGGTGATTGTGCAGGAATTCTGGCACAATTTGATTAAAATATAAAGGTGTAGAAGCTTTACACCATATTTATTTTGTGTTTTAGACAGTTTATAGACACTTATGTGCCTCGTCTGACAAAGGGAGCATAGTCTTGTTTAAAGGGTGCGGCTTTGTGGAAAGGGGGTGTGGTTTAGCATGCAACACCGGGCGGCAAAAAAAATAAAAAAAATTGTAGTAAATAAGCTAAATAATATAAGGTATAAAGTTTGACCGGACAGTTCTAACATATGTCCGATTTATCAACACTATGATAAATGTGGTGCATTGTAAGACAGTGTAGTCTAAGGGTATGTTCACACGGCGTATTGTGGCACGTAATGTGCACGCCGCAATACGCCGGGTGTTTTAGAAGTGCGCACTGGCCAGCACATACTTCTAAAGTGCAAGGGGGCGGCCCCATAGACGGACGTAATTCATAGCTCTCTAGGAGAGCTATGAATTACCGTAATTGCGGGTAATGTGCCCCGCAATTACGCCATGTGAACATATCCTAAATTTACACTGTCTAAGAGTTAGACACTATTGATAAATTTGCCCCATGGTCTCATTTTGTAGGAAATAACATGTTGGTGACTGTTATCTACCACTACCAATGTATGTGGGTTCTCTGATACATCTTTGAATGATTTATACCTTAAATTATTACTTCTTATATTGCTATTTTGTTTTTCTGTCTTGTCAGATGGTGGGGCCAATTTCATTGTACTATGGAGCTCCATGAATTAGAGTTACACTCCTGATCAAGTTTTAAGAATTAGAGACAGCCATAACTACTATATCTTATGCCTATATTATCATTGATGCAACCTCGGTGGTTGGCTCATTTGACAAATGACTAATGTGGATAATACTTTAGGCAGTAGTTTAAAATTGAGCCCCTAAGCTATAGTGGAAACCAAAATGCTATAGCAGCCTTACATTTAAATACTAAATTAAAATTATACAATATAGCATAGTCACATGTGAAAACTAAATGCTAATTGTGGAAATACGATGTGAAAAACTTTATAATATCAAACAGGATGAAAAGTTGATGACTGAGAATTGCTTACCAACTTATTACATCCTCAGGATGGTGGGAGACTTAGAGTGGGTACACATGTTGCATTTTTGTTGCGTTTTACGACTGCATAAAAACATGCAAGCAAAAAAAACACATGCGCTTTTTTATTCAAATTAGCATTAATTACAAAAAAGTACTTTTAGTTGTAGTTGAAAAAGGTGTCGAAAACGAAACAAAAACGCAGCATCTGAGCCCAGCTTTAGGGATAAAATATAACCATAAGACACCTTAACTATTATGTAGATAGGTAGATATATAGGTAAAAATTAAGGTGCACCTGAACTAAACAAAGGTTTTGGTCAATGGTAACAGCCATTTTGAAATTAATGTATCCATATTCTTTTATCAAATAAGTCAATTTTGCCATATTTGAATCTGATTGCTTGGCAAATTCTTTCAATAAGATTAATTTAATTAACATTCCTAATACATGATTCGTTTCAATATGGAAGGGATATACCCTAGGTTTTTGTCAATAAAAAGAAAAAATCCTGAAGTTCATGCCTCGGAAAATCTCCTAAACACTAATTCAATAGCTGTGTCTTCGTTCTCCCCCTGGTCCGTAAAAACCTCCCTCCCCTCGGGGAAACAAACTATTTAATGATTTGTTCTGAGTAATAAAGAATCCACCTAAAGTTTTGCAACAAGTGAGGAAAACCTATGGTTTCTTTTTGGTCCCTTATAGACTAGGAGAGTATGCCCAAATAAGTCCTTTCGCTACTCAATATCAAAAATAAAATGAACCAAAAGTTATTCGAGGTGCATGTGGTCCACTGTCTACTCCACTTTAGCATGTCCAACCGAGAGTGTGTTTACTCAGATCTATACCCGGTTTTCCTGGAGCTGATACCATCCCTGTCATTTACCTACTGCCATAGAGCTACTCTAGAATGATCGCCGTCCATTGTAAGAGAAACAGAGCATATAAATAGAAATCACCTATTGACTAAAAATAGGCTATAATGGTTCAAAAATTGTAAGACGCTGATGCTCATTGAATGGTCAGTGTTACCATTCATATCATTTATTAGTGAGTATATTAACATGATTGAATAGTAATATGCAGCAGAGATTCCTTATGATTAATCCGGGTAATTTAACAGATAGGAGAGGCACAAGATTTTGCAAAAAAAATGTGAAGACGCACAATTGATTTCTACATTAATAGTCATTAGTTGCCTCACTTGAATAAAATAGCAGTTATTAACTGCTAATGTAAGATCCAACATGAATATCCAGCTAATGGATGGAATAATTCTGAATCATTAAATGTTGCTTCATTACCCTGTAATCAGCTAATCTCTGTTTTTATAAATGCCTACATATGTTACATAATCATGACTGATTATTCATTTACATAAAAATGAAGCTGTGTACAGTACAAGTACACGCGCTACGGCTTTCCAAAAAATAATAGCATGAAAAATGCCAAAAATCAGTCAATTATCTCACAGAGATTTTTTTTTCTTTGCGGCTAAAGATTATATTATAAAAATATCCAGTTGCAACGCAGAGCATATAAAATATACTCAACGGAACTTTTATTGTGTTATACCGTTGTGCTATTCTTTGCCTATTAATCACAAGTAAGAGTCCTCAATAGGACTTCAAGTTGTGATTAAAAAAAGTATAAATTCATACAATTACTGAAGATACAGAAGCGAAAGGATATAAGGGAATTGGTCCTACTACCACAAATATATTTAAGGGGTTGTTCAGTTCCGAAAAAACAATATTATTATGTTCCTGTGAACCCAGAAACCATAAAAAAGCAAAATAAAAACTTATCCTCACCTTCCTCCGGACTCCGGTCCTAGCTATGCGTCTCTCTGTGTCTTTTGTTTTCACCCTTTTACTCCCAACGGGGGACATCACTGCTTTCGCTGCGGAATGCCTGGGGCGGCCACCTGCCTCTATTTACATCACTGTTCAGAGGTGTAAACTCTCAGATGGTGATGTAAATGAGAGAGGCATGTGACCCATAAGCCAATCAGCAGTTACAGAATTGATGCCTCCATTCGGAAGTAGAAGAGTTAAAGCAAAAGACTGGAGAGACACAGTACCGGAACCAGAGACCTAAGGAAGGTGAGTATAGCTATTTTTTCTTCTACTGGGATCTTAGGTGGTATATATGTATATATATATATATATATATATATAGTATATATATATATAGTAATATATATATATACTATATCTATATATTAATATATATAATATTTTTATTTATTTTTTTAATTTATTTTTTTTTTTTATCATTTTATTCTTTTCGTCAGACAATGAATGAAGCAACACTCTCTGCATCTGCTCAAGCAGAAATCACAGCACAATCTTAAGCATCAACATTAGTAACACTAAATGGTTGTATTTCTTTTTAAGAAAACTGTCATGACGAGGGTTGAGTCATTACTAATTCTATATATGTATATATATATTTAAATGTACTTAAAAAAGCTGATTTAAATATTTATCTTGTAAAATAGGATGAGAAAAATATTGCTAAGTCTTACGTCAATATCAGTTTTCTTTATTACAGCTGCACAGAGTGCCATACAGCAATATAGTAATCTAAGTTCTAGAGCAGGACTGCAAAACTGCCAGTTGGGGACGTGCCATGGTACAGTTCCGTGAAGGCAGAGGCTCCAACCTTCTGAAATTTTGTGCATGTCTGTTCTTGAATAACGGTCTCAGGGTTATGGATGTAAAAAGGAGGTGGAGGGAAAGGCATTGGGTAATTCCCTTTTTGGGTAACCCCCATTGAGGGCTGTTTATTGTTGAGTCCTGACATTTACTATAATAAATGGTGTCTTTTCATGTATTTTTCCTGTAAGAAGGGGCTAGTCAAAAAACAGAGATTAATAGGATGTTACTAGGGTGAATTCTGGGGCCGCCCTTTTTTGGGGCGATGATCCCAATACAGAAATCAGAATAGAAACTTTATAGCTGCAATATAAAACACTGCTTCTTATAATCTTTTTATAACCCTACAGCCCCATTTGGAATAATGGACGAATTGAATCACTGAGAAGCACATCTAATCACGAGATATGTTTTTTTGGTGGTTTCTTCGCTGAATATAGTGCATTTTATGTAATTTTAAAGTATATCTAAATAAAGGTTAAGTTTTTCTGCAGTGAAAGCTTGTAAAACGCAGCCATATTATTACTGTGTGAAGTGTACCTTATTTTTACTAATGTAGCCACTCGTACTGTAGTCTCAATATAACCCACATATAAAGTGAAGGTTTGGTATAGAGCTTTCATCCTACACAAAATGTACATGAATTTGCTTTAATATCTATTGCCTATATACTTAGTCATTAAAGTAATCAGAATTAAACTGATTCAAGGGTAGAAAATGGTGAATTTGTTTGTCATTATGACCATTATTGGTCATTATTATTATTATCATGTTAGTATAATTTTTTATCTGTCAAACTTTCTTCTGCAAATTGATATCAATGTCCGGTTGGTTCAGCCTTGAATATTGTAAAATGTATCTGTAAAAATACTTGATGATCACAAACAAAGCCATCTGCATCTAATAAAACATGCAAATCTATTATCCATACAATAAATTCCAGCATCTGCCTTTTTCTCAGTGACCTTTTAATAACGGCCTTCAGATAGTCCAAATCAACACATGTTTAGAAAACGTAACGAAGCAGAGTAGGGACATGTGCACGACTTCTAACAGGAAAGCCAAAATCAAGTAGTTTGAAGACAATGGGCCTTATGTATTAAAACTGTCTACCACTAAGACTGTCTTTGTTGCCCATAGAAACAAACCAGATCTCATAGGAACCAGAGGTTCCTGGTTGCTATGATCTCTGATTGGTAGCTATGGGCTCTGATTGATTGCTGTTGGCAAGAAAGACAGTGTTACTGCTAGTCAGTTTTCATTTATAAGGCCGATATCTGGGCAAAGTCTTTGGCAATTGATGATGGGTAAGTATCTTCATAGATAGAATGGAGTCATACAGTATTACCAGCTGCCTTGCATACTGTGCTATGTAGTCAGTTTGTTAAATTGGTATTCACACCATATATAATGAAGGCATATTGATAGGATATACTTTCAATGCATATTTGGTGTGGGTTCCACTTCTAGGACCTTCATCTTTTTCGAGAATGATCCCCAAAACCTTTATGGTTAAAACTGAGATTGCTGAGACCCACAACTTTTTAACAGAGCCTGATGATATGCCATCAATGTGCATGGTGGGAATATCTCTTTAGTAACCAGACAAGCTTGAAAACCAATATGTCATCTCGGAGCCTAGATTGTGCCCTGGCAACAGAAAAACTTCAAAACCAAGATTTCATGGCTGCCTGGGCCCTATGCTTGAACTTGGCCAGCTTTCCCTGTCCAAATGTGTCTTGTATGTAAGTAGTCAGATTCTTAATTTTAAAGAGTAGTCAACCAGTGCTGGTATGTGAAAATATTATTATTAGAGATGGGCGAATTTCCCGATATTCGTTTCGTTCACTTCGCCGAATTTCTCGGCAAAAAATAAATACGTTCCGAATTAGTTCGGGGACGAATCCGTTAAAAAAACAGCTATTCTCCAGGCTGCACAGAGCCTGCAGGGTGCTGTAGAACTTGTGCCATGCTTAAATATGCAGAGGGAGCTTGGTTTGGTCTTCATACAATGTTGTGTTTTAGTATGACACGCACATGACTGCCGCCGCTCTTAGAATCGCTTCACTATAAAATTCCCTGGGCACTTAAGTGGGCCCAAAAAACTGACCAAAAAAACTGAAGCGAGAATGTTGCCTGATAAATCATGCCAGAGAAAGCTGGAAAAAAACAAGCTGAGGGCTCAGGTGGCAAAAAACTAGTGACAGAGTGTGGAGGTGACGGCGGCAGCACAGCAGCATTGAGGTCAGACAGTGGCACAATGACATTCTGGATGTGGCCCAAAAAAAGGAATAGGTCACGAGTGGCACAATTGACACAAGTGTGGAGGTCACGGGAGCAGCAGCATGAGGTCAGGACAGTGGCACAATGACAGAGTGTGTAGGTCACAGCAGCAGCCACAGCAAACAGCATGAGGTCAGACAGTGGCACAATGACACAGTGTGTAGGTCACGGCAGCAGCCACAGCAGCAGCATGAGGTAGACAGGGGGCCCAATGACACAGTGTGTAGGTCACGGCAGCAGCCACAGCAGCAGCATGAGGTAGACGTGGCACATGACACAGTGTGGAGGTCACCCGGGAGCAGCCACCAGCAGCAGCATGAGGTCAGACAGTGGCACAATCACATTCTGGAGGTGGCAAAAACAGGAGTAAGATACAGAGTGGGACAATGACACAGTGTGTAGGTCACGGCAGCAGCCATAGCAGCAGCATGAGGTCAGGCAGTGGCACAATTTAACATTTTTGGAGGTTTGGCAAAAATAGGAGTAGGCCACAGAGTGGGATTTAAAGACACAGTATGGAGGTCAAAGGCAGCAGCCACAGCAGCCGCATGAGGTCAGGCAGTGGCACAATGACACAGTGTGGAGGTCACGGCAGCAGCCACAGCAGCAGCATGAGGTCAGACAGTGGCACAATGACATTCTGGAGGTGGCCAAAAACAGGAGTAGGCCACAGATTGGGACAATTTAAAACAGTGTGGAGGTCACGGCAGCAGCCACAGCAGCAGCATGAGGTCAGGCAGTGGCACAATGACACAGTGTGGAGGTCACGGCAGCAGCCACAGCAGCAGCATGAGGTCAGGCAGTGGCACAATGACATTCTGGAGGTGGCAAAAACAGGAGTAGGCCACAGAGTGGGACAATGACACAGTGTGGAGGTCACGGCAGCAGCCACAGCAGCAGCATGAGGTCAGACAGTGGCACAATGACACAGTGTGGAGGTCCCGGCAGCAGCCACAGCAGCAGCATGAGGTCAGACAGTGGCACAATGACACAGTGTGGAGGTCACGGCACCAGCCACAGCAGCAGCATGAGGTCAGGCAGTGGCACAATGACATTCTGGAGGTGGCAAAAACAGGAGTAGGCCACAGAGTGGGACAATTACACAGTGTGGAGGTCACGGCAGCAGCCACAGCAGCAGCATGAGGTCAGGCAGTGGCACAATCACATTCTGGAGGTGGCAAAAACAGGAGTAGGCCACAGAGTGGGACAATGACACAGTGTGGAGGTCACGGTAGCAGCCACAGCAGAAGCATGAGGTCAGACCCGTGGCACAATGGACACATTGTGGAGGTCACGGCAGGAGCCACAGCAGCAGCATGAGGTCAGGCAGTGGCACAATGACATTCTGGAGGTGGGGAAAAACAGGAGTAGGCCCCAGAGTGGGACAATGACACAGTTTTGGAGGTTCACGCCAAACAGCCACAGCAGCAGCATGATGTCAGGGCAGTGGCACAATTTACACAGTTTTGGAGGTAAAGGCAGCAGCCACAGCAGAGCATGAGGTCAGGCAGTGGCACAATGACATTCTGGAGGTGGCAAAAACAGGAGATGGCCACAGAGTGGGACAATGGGAACGTGTGTAGGTCAGGGCAGCACCCACAGCAGCAGCATGAGGTCGCAGTGGCACAATAAACCCAGGGGGGGGCCCGGCAGCAGGGGCGCAGCATGAGGTCGGGGCGTGGCAAATCCATTCTGGAGGTGGCAAAACAGGAGTAGAAAAAAAAAACTTTCCCAAATAATTTGTTGGCATTAGGTAATTATCCATCGCAATGCAGAAAAACCCAAGAAATGGAGTGCGTATGTTTTTTGTGTGAATATAAAATTTTTAACTTTTACTTCACAATTTTAAAAATGTATCAAAAAGGGGGTCCCCCTTGCGGGGCGGTGCTTAACAATCCATGGGTGGGACCCCCAAATGACTCGTCGAGTTAGTAGTTTTAATGCCCCATTTTTTCATTCGCATTTATGTGTGTTTTTGTTTTATGTATTTAAGCTCACCGAAACTTTTTTAAAATTGTGAGTAAAAGTTAAATTTTATTTTTCACCAATTTTCAACCCCCATCCATTTCTTGGTTTTTCTCAAAAAAAGGAGTAGGCCACAGAGTGGGACAAGAACAGTGTGGAGGTCAGGTAGCAGCCCAAGCGCAGCATGAGGTCAGACAGTGGCACAATGACCAGTGTGGAGGTCAGGAGCAGCCACAGCAGCAGCATGAGGTCAGGCAGTGGCACAATGACATTCTGGAGGTGGCAAAAAACAGGAGTAGGCCACGAGTGGGACAATAAACCCGTGGGAGGTCACGGAGCGCCACAGCAGCAGATGGGGGTCGGCAGTGGCACAAATTTCATTGAGGGGGCAAAAAACGGAGTGGGGCCAGGTGGCCAATGAACAGTGTGGAGGTGGGCAGCACCCCACAGCAGCAGATGAGGCACAGGGGCACAATGACGAGTGTGGAGGTGGGGGGAATACCAGTCCCTGGTAAAGAGGGTTTGGGTGGAAAATGGAGAAAACTGTCAGAGATGTTGCATCAGGCGGGTGGGGTATAGAATGTGGCTGGGGCAGGTGTTTGAACCCAAAATCATTTTCTCACATTTGGGTGAGGGTCTGGCTTTGTAGTCTGAGCCTAAAAGGCATTGGTGTGTGGAAACCCTGGTGATCCACTTTGTTTTCATTTGAAAAGGTCAGTCGTTCCAAATTTCCGGGATAAGGGGGTTTTTGGGGTAATATCCCCCCGGCCCGCACTGACACCCGTTGATTGAAAAATACTGGCCGGGCAGGACGCTTCTCCACTGCAAACTCGGCAAGTTGGGCCCCCTCGTTTGGCTGCCCGTGCAGCGGATCTTCAACTGGGGTGGGGTGCTGCCCAAAGTAGGCCCACCACCTTTTGGTTCAGGGATGCCCCAGGCCCTGGTTTGTGTGGCAAATTTCCCCCCTCATTAGGCGGGGTGGGGGGTCATCAGTGACCCCGAATTAGAAAATGCTGTTGGAGTGGTCTGCCCCCTACCCCCCCCTTCCCCAGCACCGGTCAGTAGTACGTGAGCGCTGGGAAACCCCCCGGCGACTGTAAAGGGGGCGATGCCGCAATGCAGCCGGCCCACTGAATAGGAGGATTTCCCTTTAAAATTTTGAGTTTGTCCCCCCCTCTCAATAGGGGAAAAAAGGCCCCTTTTTGGCCCCGGTTGGAGGGTCCTTTGGGGTGGAGACCCAAAAAGTATCCCTTCCCGGGGGTTTGGAATTTGGTGTCATAGCAGGAAAAATATAGCTGTGCCATCTGCACGTGCCCCGGGGGTCCCTGCTCCTTTCCCTTGATACGCCACGGTGCTTGGGGGTCATCTCCCTCATCTTCCTCATCTCCATCCCCTCCTCCAGCTGTCCTGCCCCTCCTTCTGTCACCTGGGAGAAATCCACTAATTTACCAGACAATGCTTCTGCCCCAATGTCCCCCCTCCTCCTCCATTTCAGTCCCAACGGACTTGGGGCCCACGAGATTAGTCGCCACTCCCAGTCCCTGCCCGACAGATTTTTCGCATTGTTCCAGGACATGAAGCGTGGAATGATGTTATTCATCCCGTAGTCCGGGCGATGACAAATAACGTCGCCCCTTTCGAATGGCCTCCAACAAACGGCAGGTGTCACGCTGACTGCCACTGGCTGACATAAGTTAAAAAGGGGGGAGTCTTCTGTCTGCTGGATCATAAAAAAATCTTTTAATGGCCTTTCTCTGTTCATACGTCGGTCCAAATGTGAGGTTTGGGAAATTCCAAGGGTGGAAATGCATTCGAGTGTGTAGGGGGAGGCCGTTCTGCCGCTGCAATCGGGGGGTTTTCCCCTGGCTTTGTACGAATGGATAAAGTGCATGCACAGGTTCCTGGCATTTTAGAATGTTTTGAGACGGGGAAGATTTCGGGAAACCCCTTTTTCAAAAGATTGAACACGTGCGCCTGCAGGGGCAGGACCATCCTCCTCGGTGCGCCCGCGGACACCTGTTCCTCCCATTGCCCCGTCACCAGGGTTTCCCGATTTCCCAGTTGGCGCGGAGAAAGTACACTCGATTTTTTTGCTGCACGGGAGAGTTCCTCCCCTGTGTGATTTGGGGTTGCGGGCAAGCCGGTGTGAAATGCGTGACCCCGCTGTCCCCTACACATGTGGTATGATGGAGCAGTCTTGTGGGGGAGATGGTGTGGTGGTGGGGAGGGGAGGCGGGAGTTGGGAAAGGAGCGGGCATTTGACACGGGAGGAGAAAGGGCCCGTTCTGTCCAAGTTGTGGTGTGCATGGGCCCGGAGCACATTCACCCGTGGGTATAAAGGACTTTGTAGGGCCCCTGACCGTAGTTCACCCTAGACGTCCGCGCTCCCGTGCCCCTTGGAAAAAATGATAAGTTTAAAGGACTGGCCCACCTTCTGTTTTACATTTTTTGAATGCGGGTTTCTGCCTTTTTGGAAAGAAAATTTGGCTTGGAACTCTCCATTGGGGTTTTTGGCCAAGCCTTGTTCCTAAATGGTGCAGAGTCCCCATTTGGAAAGGGGGGATGCGTTCCAACAACTTGGCGGGCACGGTCAGTGGCGCATGAGTAGGGGGGGAGCAGGACATCGGACCGGGAGTGATGTCAAAAGAAAACGCTCCCTTCTGCAAGGGTGGTGGAGCCGGGGTTGGATGCAAGGGTTTGGTCCCTGGGCGCTGCTGTGCTGCTGTTGTACGGCGACGGAGGCCCCACATCTGAGCCCGGTTCTAAACCCAATCAGATGGTGACGTGTTGTGTTGCCCGGGGGTGGTGCCAATTTGCCCCCTTACCCGTTCTTTCGTTTACGATTCAAAATCCCCATTTCGGTCCCCCGGTGTTTAGCAAAGAACTGCCACCCCGGGAGTATTGGTTTTTAACGCCAAGCCCAATGGTGATACTGACCGTGTTCGCTGAGCCCTGTCCGCAAACTTTCTTGGACCCTGCAGGGGGGTTTTTTACCCCGGGGGCCGCTTGGCCCCCGCCCTCACACTGTGCTATCTGCTGACTCCGGCCCAGACCCCACTTGTGGCTGGCCTTTGCTGGGGTGAAAACTGACGCCCGTTTTGTATGATGAACCCCTTCCCACACCCGGCCCCCAGTGCGGGTGGTTTTAATCATCTTTATTTGTGTTTATTTTTATGCTGTCTATCACGGTTTGGTATAGAGGCTGCCCCCTCACAAAATGCCCTCCCATGCCACTCTCAAATCTTACTTGCGCCTATGCAAAAAGGGGGGAATTGGCCCATTTCTTTTGCCAAGTAGCTGTGCTGCCCCCTCAAATTGTTCATCCTCGCTTATGTGGCGCTGAGCCCGGGCCAATAGTAGATCTTGGCTGAGGAAACCGGAGGGGCAGAGGCGGGTTTGGGACGGGTGGGGCGCTGACCCGCTCCCGGCCCATCCCCACTAAGGGTTGTGTCTGATTCCCCCGATTTGGTGGGGTTGTCAGTGTTCTGGGAGAAAGGTGGATGACCTAGTAACCAATCAAAAAACCTTTGGGTTGTGAACAAAAATACGGCCCCGCTAGATGACGCGGCAGTTTTTGGCCTCACCGAGTGAACCCCTGCTGCGACCCCCCCTTGCTGTGTGCGCCTGGGCCTGGAATGTTTGTCCCTCTGCCCCTCGCAGGTGAAAAGCTGCCACCTCTCTGTCTGACATATGTTTGTTCTAAAATTTTTACCCAAAACTGTTTTTGAAAAATATCTGTATATGATAAATACACACCTGTATTACGCCCAAAAGAACCTATAAGAATTGGGTAAAACCCTGGTATAAATTGGTCCAAAATGGGCAGGAAAAATTGACTTGTATGGCCGTTTAAAAAAAACTGTGTTTTTTACTGAATAAAAGCAAAACGGCTTAAAATTTAACCCTTCGGATAGAATTATGCTACAGAATTTTTCTGTGGCGGTGAAAAAACAAAATTTTTTTACTGAGTACAATTGCGAAAAAGCTTAATTAACCCCCGGATGTAAATTGCGAAAAGAAAATTGAGCAAACCACAAACTTGTGCTTTTTTTAGGTGTTAACAATGGGTTTTTTAGTACACAAACAGAGATAAAATTTTATTTCCTTCGTTTTGAATTATGCTACAGGAAAAATGTTTGTATTTTGGGGTTTTAAAATACGGTTTCTTGGGGGCAGCACCCAGCAAAACAACGCTTAATTAAACCCCCGGATGAAATTGCGCCCAAAAATTTTGGGCACCCCAAACTGTAGCTTTGTGGTGTTACAAATTTGGGGTTTTTACGCCCCAACCCAAAAGAGATAAAATTGGTTTAATTAACTTGCTTTTGAATTTGCTACAGGAAAATGTAATATTTTGGTGTGAAAATGACGGTTTCTTGGGGGAGCCCCACAAAAAACGTTAATTAACCCCGGATGTAAATTTTCACCAAAAAATTGGGCCCCCAAATATAGCTTTGTGCTTTACAATTGGGTTTTCTACGCCCCAAACCAACAAGAGATAAAATTGTAAATTTAACCCTTCGCTTGTATTATGTACAGGAAAATGTTGTATTTTGGCGTTGAAAATTTTAGGTTTCTTGGGGTCAAAACCGCAAAAAAGCTTAATTAACCCCTGGATGTAACTTGCGCCAAAAAATTGGGCCACAAAACTGTAGCTTTTTAGGTTTACAATTGGTGTTTTCTATGCCAACAAAAAGAGATAAAATTGTTTTTAACCTTCGCTTGTGAATTTTGCTTCAGGGGAAAAAAGTATGTATTTTGGCGTTTAAAATGACGGTTTTTGGGGTCAGCCCCCCAGCAAAACACGTTTTAAAAAACCGGATGTAAATTGCACCAAACAAATTTGGGGGCCCCACCCAAAATAGTAGTTTGTTTGCGTGTTCAATTGCGTGTTTTCTATTTCACACAAAAGAGTAAAATTGTAATTAACCTTGTTGTGAATTATGTTTCAGGAAAAATTTTTTTATTTTGGCGTTGAAAATTTTCGGTTTTTGGGTCAGCCCCAAGCAAAACAACGTTAATTAACCCCCGGAGAAATTGCTTAATAGAATTGGCAGCCCCAAAAATTTAAGTGGTTTTTTATTGTAAAAAAACGCTGTTTCTTTAAATGAATACAAAAAGGAAATGGCTTAGATCCACTTGGATTTTGAATGTTATGCAGTGCGTGGAGACCCTGGTTTAGATAATGCCCCAAAAAACGAAATTTTGAACTTGGCCCCTTACAGGCTTATTTGCCGACGGTTGGCGCCGTATTCCCCGCCGGTTTGCGCTTAATACGGCGCCAATCCGTCGGGTCATTACGGTAATCCAGTTCATGGAACAGTGGAATCCCCGTCCCCCCCGCCGGCAAATCCGGGCGGGGAAGGGGTACAAGGCAAAACGGGAGGCCGCCGGTAAACGTGATTGTCTATGGGGCGGGAGCGGCGCCCCGCGCGCTCCCCCCACCCCGTGCCCCCTTTCACGGGGTTTGGCGTCAATAGGCCAAAAATCCACCGTGAAAAAAGCCGGGGAAGGGGGGCCCAAAAAGAACGTCTCTGAGACAAGCTGGAAACCCACAAAAATCGCGTATAATAAAAAGTTTTCGTGAGAGTATCACAATCGCACCTTCCTGACGAAGTGAGAGGAGTGTGGGTCCCGGGGGTCGGCCCCCGACTTTATGTGCGGTGACGTCACAGAATCCCCCCGGTCTTGATTGGTTCATCCTTTCAATGTCTGCAGGCTATCCCTTTTCCTCCCCGAGTGCTTTGCCCCAGTAACCATGTGCTCGCGCCATTTTATCAATTTGGGAATTTGTTCACCCAAGTTCCCCAAACTTGACTTCGTTTAGGGAACCAAAAATTTTTCTGAAATTTTAACGAATTCCCCTTGTTAGAATCGATTGCCCATCTCTAATTATTATGGAAAAAAAAGGTCCTGGGTATGAATGAATTTCAGACAAATTTGTTCAGCCTTTTCCTTCCCCAACTTTGAGAGCCTAACTATTTTATTTTTCAAATTTTTGACGTTTGAGGGCTTTTATTTTTGGGGGAAAAAGTCTTTTCCCTTTGTCATTGTCGTACAAAAAAGTATATGGGGTTCCAAAAAAAATAATTTTTACTATATAAAGAGGTCAAAAGGGGCGGCTATATTTTGGGCCCCTTGGCTGCTTTTCTAACCCGGGGGGACTGTAAATTTGGTGGAACAATTTTAAAAGTAACTAAAAAAAAAGGTACAACAGGGAAAACCCGTGGATATATCCATTTTGGTGCTTAGGTGTTAAGTACGTATTATTGCCAAAGGTGTTACATTTTTCTCTTACAGTTATAAAAGGCCCTTTGGGTAACCTAATTTTGTGTGGTCTTGGTGAAAAAGTTTTGACACTGATTTGGTTAGGGTGAAAATGCCCCTTTTAATTTTAAAATTTAACAAAACTTTTAGGTTTCTACAAAAAAAAACATACTAAAATATGGTCATAAAGTGGATGTAAAAAAAAATTTTTGGGTTTTATTTTGATGCTTTTTAAAAAGTAGGTAGGCATTGAAAATCTTTAAAAAATGAAGCTAAAAGTGAAAAAAGAATTCCTGTTTTTGGCTATGTTTTTTTCGTATCCCACTAATTTTTTTTTTTCTTTTTGAGAAAATGACAGTTCATTCTTTCTTATCATCGAAATGTTCCGTGTTGTCAGGAAATGTAGGAAATGTGTCTCTTTTACTGGAGGACCCCGAGTGTCTGTACTTTTTGTTTCCTTTGTTTTTGTATTGTTTTTTTATACTAATTTTTTTCTGTATCGTTCTTTATGGGTTTTTGTCATAGTTTTTTTAACGGTTATTGTATTATTTAAAAAATTACTTATTTATTTTTAGAACTATATTCTTTTTTTCAGTAAGATATTGTGAAAAAAAAATTAGAAATCTTGTAACTCATGAAAGGTATGGAAGAAAAATTTTATTTAAAGTGCTAGAAAAATTGGGGCTATGGGTTTACTGTAACTGAAGAATTTTTCCATTGAAAAATCCTTAGAACTCAAGAGAGGTGGTTTGGGAATGTGTATATTGGTCGTTGAGTGAAGGTGGTAGAAAACGGATTGTCATCGGTATTGAGGTAGAACGAAAGCATACTTCAAAAGTAGAATATGATGGCTCCTTTGCATTAATTTTAGTCATGTCAATGTTTGAAGGATGCAAATAGCACTCATAAAACTTTGAGAGGGGCCTTTGAGAAGAGGCCGACTTCTGTGTCAGCATAGATATAAAGACTAGGTTCCTATGCACAGTGCATATAATTGTTATGTGGGGAGGGGGGTATTTATTAATGTTTTTAAAGAAAAGAAAATCAAGAAAGCCAGTGTTTCTAATCTGAAAAAACAAAAGCATAGGGAATTCTTTGTGTTATGATGATACTTGTATGAATGGTGTTGTTAGATCATATGTGGACAATCCTAGTTCTGTGGGACTAAGCAGGTAATGATCAGGTGATGATAAAGTGGCACTGAGAACATGAGCAGACACTGATCATCAAGTTCTAAGAACATAGGCAGGTGATGATCATGGGGCACTTGATATGATAGAAAATGATGTGAGGCATTTAAAACCCTGAAAAGATATGATATGGGGATGAGTCATGGCAGGGGATGATATGGGGGGGCCTGAGATAAGGAGCTGGTGATGATTATGGGGAACTGAGATAATAAGCAGAAAGAAAATGAGGCAATGGACTGAGTAGCGTTTATCATGGGGGCACCCAAAAATTTAGCAAAAAAAATAATCAGGGTCACTTAGTCTGATTAGAAGATGATTATGGGGAACTGAAATCACGAGCAGAAGATGATTTGGGACACTTGTCATAGTAGAAGGTGATATGAGGGGATTGAGGGCCCTGAACAGAAGATGTTTATGGGGGCATTACAAAATGGGGAGATGATCATGTAGAGAGATCATGAGCAAGGGATGATCATGTAGCACTGAGATCATGAGCAGGGGATTTTTGTAGCATGGTCATGAGAAAGGGATGATTCTGTGGACTGAGTGGGGTGGTGTGGTCATGGGGCCTGAGATATGGAAAGGGTGTTTAGGGGCCTGAGTAGGGCGGGGTGATGGTAGGGGGAAAATGAGATCTGAGTTGTGTGTTTCCATAGGACACTTAGTATAAGCAGAGTAATCTGGGCAAAATGAGATCTTTGAGAAAAAGATAATCATGGGTCACTTAGTCATGGCAGAAGTGATTAGGGAAATGAGTCAAGGCAAAAGATGATTAGGGGGCCTTTTAGATGTGAGAGGTAATATAATGGGTAAATTAGTCATGAACGGGTGTATCTAGGGCATGAGATACAGAAAATGATAATGATATTTTAAATTTGTTTATTGGGTATGCCAGTTTTATAGCTGACGTTTAAGGGGTTTTACCACAGTTGTTGACGTGGGCCCTCCAAAAGGGGTTTTTAAATACTTTTCTAATATTTGATTAAAAAAAATAAAGCCTCTGAGGCTGCATTTCTCAATCCCCCTTAGTTCCTGAAAGTTCCATAGACAGACCAGGAGCTGTAGGCCCGTTTGGTGAAACATTTCTTATTGTGCAGGGAAAATGAATGAGCTTTTAAGGGACGGGAAAGAAAGTGAAATGTTGGTCTGTGTCTTGCTGTTTTGGAACCCCGTTGTATGTTATTATTTCACTTAATTTTTGAGACGCTCCCTTATTCCCCTCTCTGTTTTCCCCCCCCTCTCCCTAAATTTATGACTCAGATGATTTGTTTTTTTACCCCCTGGTAAAAAGAGATAAGTAATGGCGTCCTGGCAAATCCCCTTTAACAACACTCAACAATATCTAATATTTAGAAAAAAATAAAAGTGGGGCAATATCATACATACAAAGTAGACTATGTCACTGCTATTGGCTCCTTGGTAAAAAGAAACCTACATTTTACTCTTGGGTGGCAAGATCCTGTATAGGACTCTCGCATTGTTAGCAAACATTGGGTGGATAATGCACCCAAGAGTCATGGAAAGAAGGTGGAGATGAAACAAAGACCTTTTTTCTGGATAGCAAACTCATCTTGTGAGGTCTACTAGGCAGAGGTATTCCACTTTGTGCATCATTTTTAATGTATTATATCACTAGGAAATTTGTAATATCAATTTAGAAATGTAATACAATTATAGATAACATTTTTTTTCATTTTTAGTCAAGTTTTTTGTCTGATTGATGCTTCGGCTTATAACTATGATTAAACACAGAAACTAAATGCATTTAATTGTGCTACAAGTAAAAAATGTCTAAGTCTTTTTAAAAAAAGAAATTTTAAATTTTGTTTTTATGTTTTCATTTATTTTTAAGTCAAGTGAGAAATGTACATATTAAAGTAATTGAGTAATATTCAGGCACGGAGATTCCCTAGGGGTAAAAAACTATTTTTAACTATTGGAAACTATACCATATGGCTTTCCCCTTTGGATTTTCTGTGGTTGGGGTTTTTATATAACTGTTTGTTCATGATGAGTTACCTTTCCCAGGCAGTTTTTTTTAATTATTTTTGATTTTCAATACAAAATGAAGCAATTGATTTGCTTTTTTGGCCCTTTATTTTCTTGTCCATCTACAGAAATGATTAGTTTTTCGTTTCTATCTATTTTTTGCCATTTTGTGTTACGTTCCAATCCAGACCAATGTTTCTCTATGATAACAGACTACAAAAAAACCCTGTCTGCCCGATGCCGCAGTCATTCGCTTCAATATTTGTACTAATTGTTAAATATTTCTTAGGTTGGTGACCCCCTTTGACATTTCTCTCTGCACTCCCAGTGACCTGTTAGAGGGACAAAGGTGGTAGGGGGTCTAAACAGCGGACAGAAGGTTCAGAGCTTTAACAGTTAATTGTTATTAGAAAGATAAAAAAAGCTCCTGTGTTTTCTGATAAGACACAGCGCAAAAAGACGTCACTACTCCGTAGGGCTGTGAGAGGATAGTTGGTTGGAACCTAGGGAAGTTGTGTACACAGGAGGGGATAGAACTGTCTTGCTCGAAAAAAAGCAAGATCAAAAAAAGCAGGGTTTTGATATAGTAATTGTTTACCTTTCTCGGTTTAAAGCTAATTAATGTGGTTAGAAGTCCCCTTTACCTAAACACAAGTTGTATTTCCATTTCTTTTATTCAGCACACTGTGGAAATTCCCCAGTGCAGGGAAAAAAAGGGAAGTGAACCTCTGTGTTAAAGGGCTTCTCCAAGAACTAACTAATAAATCCTCACACAACCCTCCCAAGATTCTCCCCTTTCCCCCACTCTGGAAAATCACTGCCCCAAAAACTTGAAACTCCTCCACTTTCACCCGCTTCAAAAAGCAACCTGAAAACCCCTTTCTTAGGCTTGCCCAAACCCACATAACCTTTTTGCAACTTCCCCAAAAATGTCTTTCCCCCACCCCTGTTCTTTCCCCCCCCTTTTGATTGTAAGCCTCGCGGGTAGGGTCCCCCTCCCTTGTCGTGCCAAAAGTCATTAATCACTTATCATTGTACCGTTTGACTTTATTATGTATGTAAACCCCTCGAATGACGCCCCTGGAATCTGGCCTTTAAATAATAATAATAAAAATAAAAATAAAAAAGATGCTTTGATGGACATAAGTTAAATTTTCCATTAAATAAAAGGACATATTGGTGTCCGGGGGGCTTGCAAAAGTTTGTTGGTCCACTGTAGGGATTAAAAAAAAGAAAAAAAGAAATATATCACCTCCCTTTAACTCCCATTCCATCCGGTGGCGGCCCCTACAACCAGCTCACGTGAACGTTCATTGTTCATTGCTTTTTGCAGCCAATCCAGGCCCAGGGTCTGGCACATGATGATGACCCCCGCAGACCAACGATTCTGAATCCCAGACAACCCCTTTAAGTAAGGGGCCTAGAAAATTTTGTTTTTTTTGCGTTGCCAAATAACTCTCTAATCGGTTTTAAAATAAGTTTTACAAAGTAAGGTTTTGGGATGTTAAACCCAAATCCCCCTTTAAAATCTTTTTTGTAAAAGCTGTATGTATTTTCTGGGGTATAGAAAGCAATTGCAACGCCAGATGCTCCTATTGGAAAAGGAAAAACACCAGATATTGGGACACAAAAGGCCTAATGGTAGTTTAAAGGGTTTTGGTTAGGGTTTAAATTACCCTGACGTCTCTCCATAGATGAGCCTCAGTTTCCATAGTGTTGGGTTGGATAAGAGTTATGTTTAGGGATGTTCTTTATTACTAAATTGTACTTTTTGGTTCCCCAAA